>DF237007.1:201705-224290 GCA_000708835.1 Klebsormidium nitens
CGCATGAGGTCGAGCCGATGACGAGGGCGAACTACCGCCAAGACGACTGTCTGTGCAGCGCTGAAGTCCAATCCGACGCCGCCAGCTGTCACGCCCACAATGGCTACTCGAATCTCGTCCCGGTGCTTGAAGTCCTGGACCGCGGCTTGCCGGTCGTGGCCGAGCGTGCTGCCATCAATCCTGACGTAAGCAACGCCGCAGTCGTGCACGTATCGCTGCAAAAAGAGAGAAAAGTTGGCACCGCTTCTTCAAGATGAAGAAGACTCATCAACAGAACTCTCTAGAGGGGGCATAACGAAAACATCCATCTTCCGTTCCTGCATCGCACCTTTAACCAACGTCTGAGGTCGTGTGAATGTTGATTCAACTCTCGAGAGTTGATGGGCTCCTTGCTTGCGGCATCCATTCACTTCAATGTAACAATGTCCAGAGAGGCTCATGATTCCCATATTATATTTGTTGAACATGAGCTCAGCGAACCTCACGTTTGTAAGAGCTTGAAAGTGCGAGAGTCACCAGTGGGGTTCGGCAAAGTACAACCACAGTGGTTGAAGATGTTTCAGAAAGGCAGTCACGGTCAAATGCGAGTGCCTTAGAACTCGTACCTGGATTCGGTCGAGCACCTCGATATGGTGAGCGAAGATGATCATTTTGGGTACGTCTTCTGCCCCTTCCTCTTTCTGGGGGGTAAGGCCCACGTTGTTCGCCAGCCACTCCCTTACCCCCCGGAGCTTCGCCAGCCCAATCTGTTGATACGTCAGGCCCCCGTCTTCCTTTCCGCTGACGTCTGCATAGGCAAAAGCGGAAAGTGAGCGGTAAGCAAGTGGTGCATGGTATGGAGCCGCCACATGATTGGTGCCGGAATCGTATCTCTGCCCCCGTTAATTTCTCAGCGGGCGGGATGATTACTTTAGTGACCATGCAGAGTCCTGTCTCGCAAAGGTAGACATGAAAAGCCCAAGCTGCCCCCGAAATGTTTCAGATCGGACTCTTGAACACTCCCACCGCTTATGTCATCCCTTTCACCGCCTCTCCGTTTCTCCTGTCCCCGCTTTCCTCCCATAGCACCAGAATGAAGCATAATGATCCTTTTGCAAAATCACCGTAGGTCAAACCCCCCTGCTTGCTTTCTTCCGCAAGCATCACAGACTGCTTCCTAAGCAACCTCCCAACAAAAGCAGACCACGTCACCCCCTCAAAAAGCATAAGAGAAAAAGTCACTCACCCCCCCTCCACCAGCCTTCTCAGCGCCTCTTCTTCCACCTCCCCGTCCTCGCTTTCTTCCGTCAGCACCTTAGAGAGCTTCGTAGCAACTCCTCTCCTAAAAGAGGTTTCCAAACGTGCCCCCCAGAAACCAAGAACGGAAGTCAGACTTACCCCCCCCCTCCACCAGCCTTCTCAGCGCCTCTTCTTCCTCCCCCCCCTCCTCGCTCTCTTCCTCCAGCATCCGAGCTTCCATCCTCGCAAACTTGCGCCCCCGCACCTTCCCCATCGCCGCCAGCTCAGCCGCCAACTGAGCGGTCCGTTCTTTGGCGTCCTTGATGTCTCCCGCCTCTAGTTTCAGCCGGATGACCTGGCGCCGCTTCGGGGGGAGCTGATCCAGGACGTCCGACTTGAGCCGCCGGACCTGGGGGGAGCGTCCAAAGATGGGTTTCACAACTCAGACAACTCCACTTTCTCATGGTTACACAGTTTCATCCTAATTGGGCTTGAAAGGGTACTCGACCGCTCCCCAATACAACGACGTCCCTCCCAGAAAGCGCAGGCGAGAAAATCGACATGACACACCCTAGGACACTGACCTCATAGTTCGCAATATCGCACTTCCTCATGCGTTCTTGTTCAGGCCAACTTTTGAGAATTTGAACTGCTGGTAAGGTAAAAGCGCGGACTCTCCTAACCATGACAGTCTCCGCCAGCAGCACGTGGAGTCCATGGAGCCTGACTCTTTGGAGTAGTCCCTTCACTCCGTACATTAGTTTGATCGTATACAAACGATATGAGCACGTAAAAAAACGCTCTTCTCTTCCGAAAGAAGTCTCCCCAATTCCCTTACCATGACAGTTTCCGCCAGCAGCACGTGCAGTTCATGCAGCCTGGCCCCCTTGGAGTAGTCTTTCACGATATTGCCGCACCCGCGCCGCAGCGTGCGCACGTCACAGTACGCCTTGGCGAACACGTACTTGGTGCGGCCGAGCAGACCGGTCCACAGACCATCGGCCTGGTGGAAAATGTCGAACGGCCTGCAAAATGTAAACTTCAAAACATAAAAATCGGTCTAAGAGTCTGACAAGGAGTGGCTAAGCAACACGGCGCCCGCAGTACGTTTCTGGCAAACGCAAAGTTGTTAAAGCCGAGCAGACCGGTCCACTAACCATCCGCCTGGTGGAAAATGTCGAACGGCCTGCAAGAAACAAGTGGTTAAAACTTGGTTAGGACTCTCGAGGCTTCTGCAAATCCAAGGGTTAATGGAAGAAACTTCGATCGTGAAAGGCAGATGGGGCAAGGCCGATCGGAGCCATCTACCTGACGTCGAAAGGCCTGAAAAAGACTTTCAAGTTATCTGGGTTAGTGACTTGGTGTTGGGGCTAATGAAAGACGTTTTGGTCAAGCCGAATGAGCTCAACCGAGTCGTTGCATCGGTACGCGGGCCGTCCACTGCTTGAAGATCATTTCTGTGAAGGGCCAGCAAGAGAGGCCGAGTTCAAAATTGGAGGGTCAGGGACTCGGTTCAGAAAGTTGGAGAGCGTCTATCCCTAGAGCAAGAAGCGAACGGTTCATATGCCGTCAACCTGGTGGAAGATGTCGAACGGCCTGCGAGGCTGACACGAGAATCTTAACCCGGGGCGCCATAACCATTCGTTTGCTGGTTAAGTTCTTTCGCCTTTTCTACCTGGCTGACGAGCCCCAACGGCCTTTGAATAAAGATCGAACGACGGAATAGGACGACTCTCTGGAGGCATCAGGACTTTGAAACAGTATGCCCAAACAATATGCCTGCTCCGAGATCCATACGCTGCAGGTTCTTTAGGTTGGATTGACAGAGATGGCTCTGTTGACATACGACCCCAGCAAGATGTTAGCCGAGTATCGGAGATGGGCATCGTGACGTAGCGAGCTTATGCTACGGTATCGGAGGACTCACAGGAACAAGAACGAAGACTGAGTGTCAAGAGGCGGAAGAACGGACAAAGCGAGTTTTTATCACAAGGTGCTGTATCCGACGAACCTGTTAAGCGACGGCGTTCCGGATAGCAGGACTGCTCGCTTCGTCTTCTGCAGAAACTCTTTGACGGTCTCCTTTTCCTCCGTCTCTTTGGGATTCTTGGTCGTCCGCAGGTTGTGACTCTCGTCCACTATAAGCACGCCCCACTTATGGGCCGCAAACGTCCGCTTCAGGCGCCGCAGCATCGTATACGAGATGACCACAACCTGGGGTTGGGAAGCAGAAACGTCAAGGAAAGAAAGGGTACGTGCCGTGAAGAGTCGAGCGATCCTTGAGACGAAAGACCGATTCACTGTGTGCCAAGAAATTGGCCTAGAAGACGCAAGACTACATGAACACATCTTTCGAAGGCAAGTGCGGATGAATTCAGAGCGGAACGATGTGACAGAAGGTGGATGAGCCGGTCGAATGAGAGAGCAGGCAGCGTTTTTCGACTAAATATGAAGCCCGGCGTGTGCAAGCGGCTCCCCAGTGGCCTCAGAAATTGCACAAGAAGAATCTAACGGTGTCTGGTCAATCTCACAGGCACGTATCTTGACCTTGAAGGTCGTTCCAGTCTGCCCAGACCGACGTGATCAGATTAGGTGACAACATACTCTTCTATCCAGCCGAAAAGCTGCTTCATGTCATGCCTTACCAACCTTATCAAGGAGCATTCTAACACTGAACGAGAAAAATGATTTGATCCTGGTCTCGAGCGATCAATCTAACAACTTACGCACGAACTAATGGGCGCTGGAACTAAGATGGGCGCCCGCAAGTCGGGTGCGGTTGGTCCGGTGGTTATGGTGAGTTCGGGTGCGGAGCGCATCATTCTTTGGTCTAGGAATTTTACAAAAGTACTCGGCTAATTTGGGTCGTATTTCAAGCGACCACTTCAAGTTTGCCAAGATTGAGCGATAAGCCTCACCTTTGGGCACGGCACCCCTTCTTGCAGATCGTTCTGGAAGGAAAACACGAGGTGCACGTCTCTTGGGCCCAGGAAAGGAAGCCACCTCTCTAGTTCTTCCGCCCAAGGGAGCCGCATGCTGGCAGGAACGACAACGAGGAGGGGCCACTCGGCGCGGTAACAGCTGGCGATAGCAATTCCCTGGAGGAGTGAAAGCGACAATCGGGTTGGTGACTCGAGAAAAAGTTGGAAGGTCTAATTCTGAGTGCTTGGGGCACCCGCTGCAGAGCGTTCCTATCTGCGGCCTCAGCAGATTTAAAAGTCAAAGCAATCTGGAATGGCCGAAACAATAGATGCAGATAAATGGGCTTCCGGACCTTGGACCGGGCTCGATTGCACAAGCCATTAGTTCTGAATCAAAAGTTGTCCTTGAAAGCCTTTGTGCCTGATCTGGTCGGACCTCAAAACGTTGAAGGATTTCACAATCAATCACGTGCATACGCCAATCTGGTCACGCGCAATATAAAGCAAGCGCGCTGAAACTACGGCAGTCTTTCTTGTTCTGACGCATAGATTATCCGCATCGATCTTGGAGCCCCTCTGATAGAAGCACCAGAGGACCACTCAGATCCGCAAAAGCTGCAACTGAAAAATAATGTTCAGCAGATCATCTTTGCACAATCCAGCGGTTACCAACAGCTGCAGTGAGGTCCATATTCTCTCCCACCTGTATTGTCTTTCCCACCCCCATTTCGTCGGCTATCAGGCAGCGCCCCCCCCTGCGCAGGCCGTACCGCACCCCCTCCCACTGGAACGGCAGCAGCGTCTTTCGCAGCCCGGCCGGAAGGCCCTGTTCCATTAGCGCGTCCACTTCCTCGTCCCCAATGTGCCAACTTTTGAGCGGCCGCCACGAGCTGTCACAGGGCCTCTTGATGGGAGGGACTGGAGACTGGGCTCCGGAGGGATCCCCCGGCACCAAATCCCCTTTCGTAATCTCTTCTTTGGCACTGTTCGACCCGCTTCCAGCGCTTTCGGCAGGGCCCCATCTGACGCGCAGTGCCCGCAGTGTAGACTCTGGAATGCCTGCGACATTTGCTTCCGGGACCTTTGACAGGGCCCTCAGAACGGCGTCGTAAGTGACTATGGGGAAAACGAGAAAACCCTCGCTGTCCAGAGTCTCGTCAGATACCCACTTCTGTGGAAGCACCCCTGGGCACGCTCGCTCGAGCACGGACCTAGTTCTCTGCTCCGGATTCTCAAACGAATCTGGTGCGAATACACTCCCGATGGGGGGTTCGCAGAAAGCATACTGGACTGAGACCCTCAAAAGGTCGACCGTTTGGAGTTCGAGGGAAACCTCTAGAGGTCTTGGAATGACCTCAGGGCCCTGAGGCATGACGGGAATGTTAAGAGGTTCTGGGATTTGCTGGAAGGACTGTGGAAATTGGGGATTTGGATCAGGCTGGTGTGAAGAGGCGGCGTTGCAGAATGCCGGTAACACTCTCTGGTGAGGATGCGCCATAGGCTGCACATAAGCCGATCTAACCCCCCTCGCAGCTGAGTTTATGAAGACCCCCTCAGAGGGTATGTTGGCACTGGCGGGCGCAGTCAGACCAGAGAGACTATTTCCTCGGAGGGGCCTATTCACATCAGAAGAATTCGCTGCAGTCTGCCTCTCGCCCCCAGAGTTCCCCCCCTGACCCTCATCAACATCGTCCCAGAAGTCTTCTGGCACCTCATACTCGGGACTGTTGCTCGGCTTCTCGCTGCCAACCTCCGGCTTAAGTCCGTTGCGCAGCTCAGTCTTGCTCGCGTCCACATCTTCTATGTTCACCTCTGCCCCTCCAGATTCCGCCGCCTCTGCTGAACCCCCGTTCCGGCGACACGCCTGTAGCGAGGGCAAGTCACAGCGCGCATCTGAGCACTTTGGCGGGGGGCGGGCAGCAGGCGAGCTGGCGACACCTGGCAATCCCTCATTTGCTGGTGGCATGTGAGAAGGACCGGGCGCAACGCTCTCCTTCCCGGGCTGACAGCTGGCGCACTCCGGTGTATCGCCTGTTCCTCCATAGCCCCCAGACGGGCCTGAGGGAGGGGCGGCATTGGCAGGGGAAGGCAGGGCCGTCAACCATTGGAGATGCAGTTGAGGGAAGGGGACCTCCGAAAGAGGGGGCTGGAAGTGTGGGGGTATACTGAGACGGGGGGTCACCTGACAAGGGGCTGTCTGCTGAAATGTGGGGATAGATATCCCTGGGGACGTGTGTGCTGCCTGGTACCACGCGGCCGCATTCCGCCTCCGCAGCGCCGCCATCCGATTGGCATCAATCCGGCTGCGCTGTTCCTCAGAGAGTGCGACGCCATCACTGTTTACAGGAGGGATGGGAGGGGCCACATCTGAGTACGGCCGCTGCTCTCTAAAATTGTGCCCCCTATTCTGAGGAGTGTGCTTGTCAACCACAGAGTGGGGGGGTGGGAGGTCGGCACCAGGAGGCCGAGTGCTTGCTCCAAAACTTGAGACAATAGGCGCCACATTCAAAGGACTTGAACCTGTTTGTTGGACGGCTGGCGAAGCTTGATTCGACGGGCCCAGCTCTGCTTCCCCCGCCACAGGCTCACTCGCTCCCCCCCTTCCACCATGTACACCGGCAGCAACTTGCGGTGGGGGGGTGACACCAACTTGACGCCGCTCCGCTTTCACAAGGATTGCCTGGAGCGACGCCTTCTCCCCCGACAATTTCCGGCGACCAGTGCTTGGAGAAGCGATTGGCACGGGGAGCGGAGCGTCCCAGTCCTCAATCTGGTCTGGCAGGCCATCCCACCAGGCGTCTTCCTCAGCGGCTGCCATGTCGGCTTCCAGCTTTTGATGTTTAATGCAACTTACAAAACATTTGCATTCTCAGCTTGGACAAGGAATGCGACAAGCTGGCAGGCCTCCCTAGTCCCACATCCTGAATTGCATGAAAAGACTGCATCGGAAACACCACCACATGTGGATCAGGATGGCGCCAATTTGCTGCTTGAAGTTGAAGTTGGAAGTCAGCTAGTGCAACATAGTGACAAATGCGGATTGGAAGTCTTAGATAGATTTCGAGGAGGAGGCTTTCTCAATCGTCGATAGTCTGAGCATTGCTGGCTGGACGGTGAACATGAAGCGCGACAAGTTGTGGTGTTTCATAAGAACCGTCGATGAAGGAGAGTAGTTGGTTGGACGGCTCACTTCCGCCCCAACGTTTGCAGAATGAACCTTCAGTCAGGCTAGGCACGGTAGTGGGGAAATCGAGGAGCAAACTTCCTCCGGGAAGTTCGGGAGTCGGAGGGACTTACATCGCGAGCCGTCCGATGGTGCCACGCGGCTACCGATCGACCGAAAGTTTGACAAGCAATTTTAGTCCGTACCGCCGATGACGTACACTGAATCTGCTTTTCGCCCACTGTAGTACCTAGTACAGTGTGTCTGGACTCTGCACTGAACTGGAGGTACCTAGTAGCCTCAGGCAGAGGCTAAGCCATTGCCGCGATTAAAGAAGCTTGAAGTTGAAGTTGCATGGGTTGATAGGTTGCGCAAAGAGATACAGCACAAGACTTCTGGACGTTGTTTGCATTTCAAATAGAAAGCATTCACCATTGTTTTCAGGCTCTAGCTCATAGCGCTAAATCCAAATCATGTGTAGCATCGGGGGGTTTAATATTAGGAGCTCAATGCTCTATTCGAACTTTTATATCGGGAGCGAGTTCCTTTTACCATGTTTTGGTAGTATGACTCATATATTTCTCATATGGTATCAATTCTCATTTGATAGTTTTGGGGCTAAGTTCAATCGCTTGCCATGATGCCATGAATTAATGGTAGCGTGTCTGGAGAATATTTCGAACATCGTCATACACGAACCTTTATATATGTATTGAATTGTACCCGATTGTATAGATTCATGCGTTTGATACATTGAAGCAAGAAGGGTAAAGAAACCTAAGAAAACCATGCTTTCTATAGAAGAAGTGCTACCCAGTTGCTGTATCTGCAGCGCTGCGCTGTATTCTTTCAAACACTTTGCTTAATATTTTGACGTCAACACCACCTCTTGTGGTGTACGATGGCTCAAAATGCATGTACTCGAAAGCACTAAGAGGACTGGGCACTCCGATTGGTCACATTTGTCGATCTTCCCCGATCTCCGGAGGCCTGGTTAGTTGGGAACTACGGTAAAACCTTGAATTTCACAAACTTGCGTGCCCAGCCTTTGTTAGGGTGCCCCTTAATAACATTTCCCCCCCTGGTAATGGTATTTACCCCTATGCACTGAGCCCAATTAGGGACGGGTCAGGAGACCGTTAACGTTTCACCAAGGCCGATCGGACGGCCGCGGTTCCGATCCCGCGCGGTCCGGTCAATCGAAGTTGTGAATTTACGTCACCGTCGCACGTGTGCCTCCGGAAGTTTGACCTGTAGGCCGTGCCGACCTTGACCTTCAGAGCAAGTACTACCCTGTGCTCTTTTGCCTTTTGCCCCTTGTCTTTGAAGCAATGGCGCGGGCTGTGCGCTGAGAGTCAGACGGTGTGGTTGTGTAACTGACAGTTTAGGGGCTGCGCGGCTTTCTGGTAGGGCCTGCGTTCAGCTTGCATTGGTTTCCTTGTTCAGCAAAGGTCTGTGGGTCCAACGAGAGCCTGGACTGCAAACAGCGGGTTTGCCAAGCAGTATCCCTCTCTGGCGCAGCGACATTGCTCGGCCCAGTCACCTCTTTACAAGATGTGACGCCCTGCTCATCTCGTCAAACGGCTCGGCGGCGTTGGATTTCTTTGGCAGCTGTCCATTAAGAATCTGTTACGCATAGAGAGCGATGAGCTTTGCTGGGGCCAAGGACGAAGCGCGCCGCTGGTTCAACCAAAGCATGCCTGGTTTCTCATTCTCAGGTTTTGCTGGGGCCAGGAGCCTGGGGGCGACAGAATTGTGCATGGGCTCTGAGACAGCCAGCTACTTGGTAAACCAGTAAACCCTCGATAGTCTTTGCTTGAGAAACTTAATCTACCTGACAGCTCGCATGCGCTGCCCTTCAGGACAACATGTACACTTCCAAAGTCACGAGCTGAATTTGGAGCATAGTTACTAGCATCAGCTAGAAACGCCCTTTACTTACCACCCCAGAGTGAGGTTCTTGTGACTTTGCCCCCCCCCTCCCTAGGGCTATGTCCCCCCTGAAGGCCTCCCCGATGCGCTCCCGCTTCGGCAGGAGCGCGAGCCTGCCCTCCACTATTCTCTTCAGTGATAGCGCCCCCCCAAAAGAAGAGCGGCTCAAGCCATCGCCCTCGGCAGACTGGGAGGAAGCCGCCCGCGACCAACTCGAGATTCAGGCCCTCGCTTCTTCTATGCTGCAAGCTGCAGCAACCGGCTGTTTCTACATAACGCCCGCTCCTGTGATTTTCAAATCCCCTCTGCCGAGCGATGGGCAAAGCCCCCCAAGCCCAGACTCTCCGCTGCCCCCATACTGGAACAGGGGGGTGAATGGGTACGCAGATAGCTCAGACCGAGGGGGGGGTGCGAGCCCGCCAGCGCAGGTTCCGAAGGATGAGCTGGTTCCGGGGGGCCAATACGGTGTCACATGGTGGGACAGCCGAAACGCGGAGGCGCTCGTGCGGGGCCGCGTGGAAAAGTTCCTCTGTCTAGATCCTCTATTGCTGGCGAATCAGCTGAGGGAGCTTTCATCCTCAGAACCTGCATTCATCGAGGGGGGGCCGCATCATTTGACCAATCTAGTCGACGTGTTTTGGAGTATGGCATGCAATTCGGGGGGACGGGGCACCGTTTTACCCCCCCCTGACGGGGGAGGATACTGCGGCGTGTGCTTTGCTGAGATGGGAAGGAGCAGTTGCTACAACCCGTTTCACGCGAGGGGGGTCCCAGATTGGTGGCGGGAAATGCAGGAGTACTGGGACGAGTCGCTCGAGAAGGCGCGGGAAGACGGGCGCGATGTGGACTGCATGTTCTTTTGTGGGAAGATGGGGTGTCTAAACCCGGTGGCATGCACATTCAGGTGAGTCTCTCAGGCCAACTTTGAAGGGGAGACCGCCTTCCAGCAAGCAATTCAATCGATTCTTGGTTGCAACAAATTGCGCAACAAGTAATGTTGCACAAGCGTTCGGATGATTTTGTTAGACTGGATCAGGTCAGTAAACGGTTGTCTTCCTGACAATAAGAGGTGCTTGTGAGATGGAAGGTGTTTGAGGTAGTAGACCATAGTGGTTCCTGTCATTGGCTCTTTCTGAAGAGGAGCATGGATGGGCAGTAGATGCTGCTTTGCTCCGGTTGCCACCACTTCGACATTCCTTTTGAAACGTGAAATCACCCAGATTTGTCCTTCTTAGGCATCCTTGGACAGGTCTTGCTGCTTCTATCTGTTTCTTCATCCAGCCATCAAATCACGATGCAACTTCTTGAGGTGTAGATGCCCTTTGCAGGAACTCGATTCTTGTCAGCACATGAAACAAACCGCACACGAAACAAACATGTTGCTCATATTCGAGCCTTCTATGTAAGTTAGATATGCTTCGAAGCAAGCCATCTAAGTAGGTTTTTCCAAGATTGGATGCTAATTCGGATGGATGTCACTGGCTTTTTCCAGGCATGACGAACAAGCTCGACGCAAGATCTGCCAAGAGACGGGCAGGATACGACGGCGAGCCACCTTTGGATCCTCATGGATGGCAGATTTAGGCTTGCCAGGAATGTTCTAGCAGCTTCCGTGTTTTCCGGTGCAGCTCTTAGTTGCGGACCATGAGAATCGTGAAGCTGCGGTGTCTTCTGCATACGTGCAGGGTTGAGAGGAGCTAAGATTTGGTGTAACGCCAAATGTACATAATTAGAAAGAAAAGAAGACTTGCACGAGTAGGTAGTGTGGGGAATCTGTAATTATGTTTCATCCCAGAAACGAATGATCCAATAAAAGACCATCAGCGGCGTCGACCTGTACACATGATACTCATGCCATCCTACATGCATTGCATTCTGCATCATGGTATATTCTCTAATATTCGTCGGATCGGCCATGTCAAATGACCGTTTCGTTTGCACAATTGAACCGCGTTGCATCGAATCGCATATATATATATAAAACACTGTGTGCTTGAAAAATATCATGATACGTCATGCTGATTGCACATGAAGCGTATATCATAGCAAACCAATGTGCGGTCATGCTTGCTTGAACCTTGCGCGCAAAACAATCGCCTGTAAAGTCTCAATGTTTTCGAACACATTGGAGGGGAGTGCCGTGAGCTCAAATTTCAGACCTTGCCAGGTAGTACTTGATCTCCTTGGATAAAGATCGACTGTACAGCTTGTACCTTCTAATATGCATGGACTACCATGTAGGTATACACCATGTACATGACGCGATACACTATAACCTGCAGACAACGAGCATAGAGCTTCAATCAAAACGACTTCCTTGTCTTGTCAATCACTGGTAAAGACGAGCCAAGAGAGCCCTAAATTTCTATCCGTCTAGTGAAAATGCTTAATGCACAGATCCGCCAGTGAATTGCCAACCATGTTGACAAGGATGGCTAGCAAGATGAATCCTCATAAATCAAGGTGCTTCTTCAGGCTTTGAACAATGCTCACCTAGACCCTGAAGCGAATCTTGAAGTGAACGCCGTCGACCTCCTCCTCCCTGTCGGTACCATACGCTTCAATGTAAATGTACCCGACAGTCTTTGCAAGAGTCCGCCCTGTCGCCCACTTGAGCAGCTTGGAGACGCCTTTCGTGTACAGAACGAGTTGAAGCTTTCCTTTCGCCAGCTCTGCAAGGAGAGGAGGCACCTTATAACCCTACTCTTGGTGTAGCTTTTACGAGCTTTAACCAAATTGAGCTCGTCCTTGTCAAGAGCACATTATAGACAGACCAAAACGCATTGCATTCGAATCCGAACACCCAACGTCACCCTGCAAACCAGGAGAATAAAAGGTCCAGCTCTTTGGCAGAGAGTCTAGAGAGTCTGGTTCGATCAACGAGACTCGTCTCGACAGGTGGAAGACCAAACGTATTGAAGATTGGCACGAAATATCGAAATGAAAAAAACACGGACGTTCACTTTGGTTCCATTAGTTTGCAATGTTTAGCAAGAGTCAAGGAAGACGAACTTACGAAGCTCACTCCTTTTCGCTTCTCCTGCCTCCATCTCCCCAGACCGCCTCCTCGCTCCTCCACGCATCCGACCATGTCGATCTCGATCTGTCTCCTCCACTCGAGACGTCCGCTGCCGGCCCCTTTCTCGTTATCTCCACCACGCTCCCCTTCTTTACCGGCGAGCGTCGTCAGCTCTTTCACCCCGGGCAAACCGCTCGACACTACTGAATGAATGAGAATTGCCAACCCCGGGCCCTTCTCCCAGTCGAGCAGCGCCGCGTCTTTGCTGTTGTTCAGGTTCCGCCCTAGCGTGGTAAAGCTCTCAAGGAGGTTGGTTATCCACCGGGGACACTCTATTTGGCTCGTGTAGAGCTCGCCTATCGTTTTTCCCACTAACTCGCAGAGGTGGCCAAGTTCCATTTCTGCATTTCGAGAAGGAAGATGGTGTAAGCTCACCCAATTGCTTGTTTCACGAGAGCGGCTCGCCGCGAGATGCCCGCTTTCGAGGAATACTCTTGCTACCAGTTGGCGCGAAAGTGTCATCAGGAGCTTGACCTAACAACTCCTTCTCGAGCCTCAAGTGCACCATACCGTTTGCCTGCACATTCTTGCCCAATTTTTAGGAGGCTTTCCATGGATCTCGTGCTTCTCACTTGGGTCACCTTGTGGTGAGGCCCCCAGCATGTTTGTCACTTGGCTCGCTAAGTGGCTGTCTCTTGTAAGACACTCACCTTTGTTTGCCAGGTGAGCCGACGGCACAACCTCTTTCGAGTAGCGCTCTTTGACCTCTTGAAGCAGGTCAATGACTGTCGCTTCAATAGCGCCCTGCATGCGACGCATACAAGGGCAGTCAGTGCTTGCGCATCGACTTCCTTCCGCATCCTTCAGCGTACTTGCAAGGACTCGATATGCCGTTGACAGACCTTGTAAAGAATCCTACACGACACATGCGTAAATTCAGATGCGTATACCCGCTGACACGAAAGTCTTTAGTTCAAGATGGAGGACTTGCTTCCCTGAAACCTAGAATACGCTCAACAACGAAGCTTCCAAGGTGCAAACAAGAGCATCCCATGCAAGCTATCATTTATTTTCATAGATCGGGAAAGAGCTGCTCACGAAAGATACGCAAGGAGCAATGATTCCATCAGGATTCTCTCAGATGACGCGCAGAGATTCTCAAGTAGAAGAAAACAATTTTTCTAGCATAAATAACTAACCTCGGCCTCCATGCTCTGGATAACGCTTGTCCGGATCGGTCCGAGGAGAGCTTTCTTCTCAGCGACCTTGGGTGTCGCAATGAACTGCTCTATCAGCTCATCGAGCGTCTTGAACGTCTTCTGCCGCCCCTTTGCACTGTCACTGCGCCAGAGCTCATCTGTGGCTCGCTCCCGCAGCCGAGACTCCGCCGTCCTCCCCGCGTGATCTTCCAAACTAATGACGATGTTCTTGACGACCCTGAAGTTGTCGTCCATGTTCTTCCCAATCTTTCGAACCTCCCCCTCCAACCCCTCTGCCCGGGCCTCCAGTCGCGCCGTCTCCTCCTTAATCGCGCTCCGGACTTTTCCTATCTCGTGAGTGAGAGCCTTCTGGATAGCCCGCACCACATCGTCCGAGTTCCCTCCCCCCCCCCCCTGCAGCAAAATAATAGAACGCACAATCTCGGCAGAAGTTATGCCAAAGCTTGGGGGGGAAATCTCAGATGTTTTCCTCTCCTCTGTCCAATCTTTCAGTTAAAGCATGCACGAGACTGTCAGGGTCATAGGCGTGAGGAAGCCAAGTGAGAGTTTTCAGACACAAACATGCAGCTTCATGCGAAGGATACAGCTCCACTGACAAAATGGAAAGAATTGGACAGGTTGCTGACAGTTTCATATGCTGAACACCCAAGACTTCAGAACCCACCTCGTTGACAGCAGCATTGACCACTTTTCTTCGTCTACCGGGCACTGCTGAAGATGCTCTCCCTGCAGCAAATGGACAATGTTGCCTGCTTCAGCAAGCCCAACCGCAGTTGAGGTGAACGTAAAACGGGATACTCGATGACAGTGACACCCTGACGAGGTAGGGACTGAAGATTACCACTCTGTCTCATGTGACACACTCCCGGGCTTCTGGAGGGTACCTGGCTGATCCACAAGCAACAAAGTATGGGAATTACAAAAGAAGGACTGCAGATATCAAAATTCCTTCCCATTGAACGCTCCCATGAAAAAACTCATCCCACAGGGGTCCAAACAGATGGGGTTTTTGGTCCATGTAACATCACATGACTCTGACACATTGTCTACTTGTCATCAGGACATGGGATGTTCTGCAATGATTGACGGGCTTGCAGGGCATACACAGTGGTACAATTGTGGTACAACACTTCTTCACAACCAGCGGTCGTATGACGTTTCTCAACCCCTATGCGCATTCGGCTTTATGCAGAAGTTGGTTAAGAATCTATGCTGCACCAGAGCCGTTGGTTGAGTCATTTAATTGAAGCTGGAGCAGCATGCCTACTCAACCTGGATGCAGAACCCCTCCATAGAAGCAACACCACATTGTCAAATGAAAACTAACCTCTGCTTCCGAAGCCCAGCCCTGCTGCCTGACCCCTGTCCACCTTTCCCAAATGCTCGCAGCTTGTTTGAGCTGGAAGAACCATTCTCAGCGGCAAGCTTCCCAATGCCGATGCCATGCTTACTGCAGACTAACCCAGCGCAGGAAAGACTCTGTCAGACCCACCTCCGTCCGCTCAAGTGCTAAATTCGCTGCAAGAAAAGCAGCTCAATGATCTCTGTACAGTGCTGCCAATGCCAAATCGCAAATGATGCCAATGGCGGATCATGTGTGTGTGTGACACTGAAGATCTGCAAAAGCCAATGCCAGCATTCAACTTCCAAGTTCAAAAATTTCTTGCTGTCTTGCTCTATTGAGGAACTACTAGAGGTGGAAGAGACAGGCCCGCCATATTACCCGAGGCTGAAGAGAATTTCTGGGGGGTGTGGAAAATTGGCCTTCCGGCCAATTTTCTCCACATATAGTGTCCATATGATGTCCATTTGATGCTGCATATTTATAGGCAAGTTTGGTCTTGAGACAGCTGAGTGTTGGAATACCGACTCTACTGGCCGCCCGGTTCCCAAATAATAACAATATTACGTATCTGAAGATCCATAAGCTGTGTGCTTATATAAGCTGTACTCTTGATTTTGGATGACGAAAGTTGCACTCAAAATTGCCTGCAACATGGTCATAGGTACCTACCGGTATCACGAGCCCTGGTTGCCATTACTGGAAGTCGCCACTGGCCAGTCGTCCTGATCGCCGCCAGTCGTCTCTTTTGACAATCGGACGGCTCAGACTTTACACGAGTATCGTATTACCGAAACCGGCAGCCGACGTCACGGCAAACCTGCCCATGAAGCAATTGTGGCTGTCCGATACGACTTTTTTGACTCTCGACGGCTCAAAGTCAGCCTTTTTATTTCATTGAAACTTCGCCGACAACTCTCAGAGCGAACAGTTGCAGGACGATCGCAGAGACAGTCTCTTAACTAGACATGCACACTCCCGCCGCCAGCGGCCGGGCGGCGGTACGAACGGGCATGGCATTTACGATCGTGGTTCGTAACCTGCACGACTCTAGCCGCACGTGATCGTTCGATTTTGTATTTGTCGCCTTCTACTTCGTCATCGGACGGATCACGTCTTGCATCCAATGACGTTCGATCTCAGGCCGGCTTCAATCGAAGTACGGTAATTGGCCAAGAATCAGTACGTACTGGTCGGTCCCATGCTCAGTATGGCAAGGGGCACATAGGAAGTAGCCGAACTTTTTCCGAACCGATGAAACGTCGGCGCAAGCCAGCGCAAGCGGTAGATACCGCGGAAAAGTTCGCAGGCTCAACGCGATAGATGGTACATACTTCACGGTACGTAAACTCCCCGAGGCAACTTAGCTCCCGGGAATGCCAACAAACACTAAACCTAAGCTACATTGACGCGAGACCCTAACCCACACCCTAAGGCGTTCCGCCGCCACGGTGCCCCATCCACCCTAACCCCCCGACCTAACCCCACCAAAGCCACTCGGTTGCTCGGATTGCTGGTGGCTCTGGCGTCGACAGGCATACGATTCCGAAAAAGTTCGGCTACTTTGTCCGTTTTGCCTCGGTATGACTCTGGTATTACTCCGACTCCGAGTCCCCTAACTATAACTGCTTCGATCTGCACTAGCTAAACCGTAATACGACACTCTATGCGCGCGCACACCTCCGCGCACATGCGGCCACGTTCCGACGCGCGGGCGCATTCACTGCATACCGTGGTAATATGCTCTTCAGTAGGATCCGATCAATCGAAGAGCTCCAAGCCGAGTGCCCCCTGCATCAACGTTCGACAACGCTAAATCTTATCCACAACTTCATCCAATTTTATGCACGAAGCTACCTATAATAGAGCCTGGGCCAGGCTGAGCTGGGCACTGGGCAGTTCAACTTCGAGCTGGAGGAGGAAGAACTTTCGAAGTCGGACGTACGAGGAAGCAACTTGAAGCGCCCCCAAAGTTCACTATTCGCAAGGGACCTCAGAAGGTTAGGAGTGAAGGCCGTACTTTTCAGGGGGTGAGGTTTTTAGGCCTTGGCAAATACCATTGTGTTTGTTGGCAAGGGTGCACAATGGCGACCACTGCATTGCTCAAGTCACAAGCTCTACTCTCCTGTGGCCTGACGTCAAGCCACACACAGCAGAGCACAAGTAGTCAAGCGCAGAAGCTGGCCATTCCGAGCCAGTTCACTGGCCTACGAAATGCGGGGCCAGTTGCAGAAAGGTGGACGAGTCAGACCCGTCTAGTCCACAAGAAAGTAAAAAGTGTTCGGAGAGGAGCAATGAGCGTCCAAGCAACAGCTGCCGGTGCCGTTGGGACTGCAGAGAAGCAAGTAACCGAGCAAGCCACTGTGCGCATTGGGACTCGTGGCAGGTGTGTCTTTGAAACCGACAGTCTGTTTCCAAGTCAAGCGCTGCAGCATTCAGCTAGAATGTGCTGGCAACTAGCAGCTTAGACCGTTCTTTACAGGCTCAACTGAGGTTACCAAGGGTCCCACAGCGATTTTTGGAACAGCGCCTGATTTGGGAATCCTGCGTACCTGCAATGCTACCTGCAATGCTGAGCGGTCATGCTTTCTGCAAGGCACATTGGAGGCATTGCTAGCTTTGTGGATACGTAATGTAGCATATCGGTTGTTTGTCTTGTTTCTTTCAGCATTTTTGTTTAGAATTCTTTTGAATCCATCTCTGTGCCTATCGCAAACGTTCAGTGTATGTGCGTCCATACAAAGAATGTATGTGCTGCATACCTGGACAGTCTATGTGCAGCTTTGAGGATTTTTGAGTTGGATAAGCTAACAACATGGTCTTCAATTGAATGTTGTGGGGGTGACTCATGCAGATTGACAATCTTGATGGCAGTCAAGCCAGCAGCTTTTGAGAGTGCAGGACCTGAGAGCAACTATATCTTACATTCTGGTAATGGTGGGGATGTTCTTTGCAATGAACTCCTTCTTACATTGCCAATGTGTCAAGCGTTGTTGAAGGAAAAGCAGCGCCATTATGCAGGCAAAAAGTCAGACAGTTTCTTTGATGTTTTTCGCAAACCCTAACCCAAATTATATTAATGCAATGTGTCTCTTTCACTCTTCTCGCAGCATTGTTGGATACTGCTTGACGTCTGTGCCTACTGTTAGGAGCCCTGGTTCGTTTGCCATAATGCCTCTGGTCGCTATGGTTCCAATGCAGGAGCTAGCAAGCTTCTGCTAATTCCTGGTCTTTCCAGGGGGCCTTATGTTATGCTCAAAAAAGTTGTACAACTATGTAGCTTCCTGCAATATAGGAGCCGCTGCCATTTTCGCTGGCTTTTCTGGCGGCATCGATGAAGGACCAGCTCTTTTCTTATTTGTGATTTTGATTACCACCACCGTGGCTGACTACACGTTTGTGAGCAGACTGGCTCCTGCATTTCATATCCTTTTCTTCTCTCTTATTTTTTCTCAATTTTCAAGCTTTGGCCAAAGCCAGATCTTTCTTCCAGAATCATATGCTGCGTGCAGTTGAGTATGAACCGGGAGAAGCGGCAAGTCCAGCTTTGTTGAGAGTCAATGAAAGGCTGTCGGCACGGGCGAACAGACAGCTAATTAAGACAAGCAAAACACTCGCTGAAATATTCTGCGTAGTTCTCCTCACTCTAGTTCTCCCCTTGCAGCCCCCTGGCGCTCGCCCAGGCCTACCAAACCCGCGACCGTCTCAAGCAGGCCTTCCCCGAGCTGCAAGACGAGGGCGCCATCGACATTGTCATCATCAAGACCACGGGCGACAAGATCCTCAACCAGCCGCTCGCTGACATCGGCGGCAAGGGCCTCTTCACCAAGGAGATTGATGATGCTCTGCTGGGGGGCAGGATAGACATTGCGGTGCACTCAATGAAGGATGTGCCGACGTACCTGCCTGAGGGGACTATTCTGCCGTGCAACCTGCCGAGAGAGGATGTGAGGGACGCGTTCATCTCGCCGCACGCGGCGTCGCTGGCGGACCTGCCGGAGGGCGCCGTGGTCGGGAGCGCGTCGCTGCGGCGGCAATCGCAAATCCTGCATAGGTACCCGCACTTACAGGTGAATACTGCGGAAAGTTGTTTGCGACATTCTATACCAGATGAGATGACACAACATAAAAAGCTCTGTTCCTTTCCTGAGGTCGCCCTATCTTTGGTGGCCATAAGGGAGAAAGAAGGATATTATCAGTCAACGAATCTGTACATAGACCACCACGCCTTGTCTACTCTGTGTTATCTGAGTCTTTTGAGTCAACTGCAGTTGAGCGGCATTGCCTCTTGCATTGCGTAAGCAATCCAGTTTGGACACAGACTAATCCTTTTCAGCTGCAATTGCCTCTAGGGTACTTGGTAGTAAGAAATGCAGGCTTCCCCAGCACCTCTTAATACTAGGCGCAGCGGTGAACTTGGGTGATTGTTTTGCAAACGGTAGTCCTCCCAGATTCATAGAGCCTAGAAAGATGCGGCGAAGCCTAGAGTCCTGACAGAGGGGCTACGCACCAGATGGGGGGCCGTTTGATCACTGGACTCTCCCGTTCATCAGCAGTGTCGGAAGTTTGATTACTGGACTCTCCCGTTCATCAGCAGGGTCGGACGGGAGCACGCGGGATACGCCGCCCTTCTCCGTCACTACACCAGAGTTTTTTTACGGCCCAGTCTCATTCTGTCAACTCCCGTGGTTACACCAAGCCCGCATCAGAAAGCTGGGCGTGGGTAGCATATCGATGAACAGATATACCGCCAGAACTTTCAAGCTTTGACACAAACCATCAGATGCCTTTTGGTGAGGATGATGTTGCCACAGCAAGATACTACATCAGCCTCGTCGACTAATTGCAGGTCGTCAACTTCCGCGGGAACGTCCAGACCCGCATCAGAAAGCTGAGTGAGGGGACGGTGAAGGCCACGCTCCTGGCCCTCGCCGGGCTGAAGCGGCTGAACATGACGGAGCACGTCACCGCAATCCTCTCCACGGAAGATATGCTGCCCGCGATCGCTCAGGGGGCTATCGGGATTGCCTGCCGAACAGAAGACGACAAGTCGGTGAGTGTGTTGGGCATTCAGAACTGGGGCCAACCTGGCTTGAGGGTAGTAGGCGCTTGTACGGCCGTGGTATGCTGTGGTTTTTCAGGTGTCTGTGATGTGACTGGAAGGAAACAGTCGCGCAGGTTGCGGAGTGGTAGGGGGACATGTCTGCATTTGGTTTGGTTCAGAAGGCATGCCGAGCGGATGGGAGGAAAATTAGAGAAGGCAATGCCCAGCTGTCTTGGTGGAAATCTGTGCTCTGAAGTCGGCCGGCATTTACTAGTGGCAAATGATTCTGTGGCCATCAGTGCTTCGAAAGAGGGAGGAGTTTGATGGAGGTGCACATAAGAGCATCAGCCTCTATATGGCGATGGCCAAGGGGTCACCAGAAGGCTCTTTTCAATGACCACCATATGGGGCTTTCAGCTCATCCGCCTCACGGCAGACCCGGGGTTGTGTCTCGAGGCATGTTGGCCTCTTAAAGGCCGGTGATCATGGTTTTCAAAGCATTAGGGAAAGTGGAGTGCCTTCTGGCTCCACTTTGCAAGTGCCGACATGTCAGCCCCTCAATATTCTTCTGCTGCCTCTGTCTCGGCATGTGAGATGGCAACCTCTGAACCCCTTCGCCCCAGAGTCTCCTTTCACCTTTCTATCTGTCACGGTGAAAATGAAGATAAGGACCCCTCATATCTCTTGAGAGTCCTGGACTGGGCTAACATGGCTGTTGGTAAACTTTAATGTAGCATTACACTCTAAAAGCTCCCTGAACATCTCAAAAACTTTAGCAAATGTGATCTAGAGAAAGGATACTATTTTCAAGGGCATGCAGTTGGACAGATTTCGGACCTAAAAGATGGTTTTATATATGCAGAAGGAGTACCTGGCTGCGCTCAACCACGAAGACACCCGGCTGGCCGTTGCTTGTGAGCGGGCTTTCTTAGCGACCTTGGACGGGTCGTGCCGGACCCCCATCGCAGGGTTGGCGGTCAGGAACGCAAGCGGGGGGTGCAGCTTCCGGGGGCTGGTCGCCACCGTCGATGGGAAGCAAAGTGAGTTTCGAAGTTTATTTGGTCAACGCGTTCTGGCCATTGTCAGGCTTACTTTAGCCGTTTCCTCTGTTATATTGGTTTGCAGTTTCGGAATTTGCAGAAGACAATTGTTGAGTCGAAAGGAGACGAATTTGAGGCGAATTAGAGTGATCAACACTGGACCTCATATTCTTCTTTCATCTGGTTTGCTGTCCAGCGTCGAAGTTTCTCCCTGATCGATGTCTGGATTGATTACCAATTTGGTCGGAAACTGTGGGAAATTGTCGTCGAGTAGAAGCATATGGGAAATGAGGCGGACTCGTTTGCATGCCTTACGTTCGTGCTTAGCTTGTTTGTAGCATGCAAACAAGGCAGTGTCGGATCCGGACCAGTTGAATTGCGTTACCAAGCATGAGTGTGTTTCTGGATGCCTTCCTGAATTTATTCACTTCAAAGTCTGGAGTCTTGAACATTGCGTCCTGGCGCAAATGTTGTGTCTGCCACTTGCTCTCGCATGCTGACAACCGTTGACGAGGCAACCCTGCTGTGCTCCGCAGTACTGGAGACCAGCAGGGAAGGCAACTACACGTACGAGGACATGGTCGCCATGGCGAAGGACGCCGGGCAGGAATTGTTGAAGAACGCCGGTCCCGGGTTTTTCGATTGGTAAAGAAACGCGTTGGGCTGAGTCAGCTCTCGTCCTACTGAAACAGTGTTTGGGATGCTTGTATAACAGTGACGTTGGACGGCAATCCACTTTCCGCATTGTCGGGCTGACCGGAGAGGCAGGAGTCTACTTGAGGTCGTTGACCCCGAGCAGATCTATACTCATTGACCATTAGTAATAGTCGCAAGGATGCCATGATGTTTCGTATAGCAACGGGCAAGGTTGGGATTCACCCGGAGATTTTCGAGTCCGGTCTAAGAGGTCCCAACTTTAAGCCATGATGATGAGCGGATCGAATATGGGCCTCGAAGAAGCACAATTGCATCTACTTGTATGGCAGCGTGCGCCCGCAGCCCTGACACATCGTTCATGAGCTAGGCGCAAACCTGGCCAAACGGCCCTGGTCCATCAAAAGCTGCACCAGCTAGGGTACATGATGAAAAGGAACATCACGTATACACTACCATTGGTGCGGTGCATTCGTTCGTTAGTGGGCCAAGAAAACATGTGCACATGCATCATGAGGGGATCATTGATTGTGAAAAATTCCAGACTGCGATGCTATATCCTGCCTATCGTGCTTCTGCCAGTGAACCAACGAGTGTCCACTTCGAGTATTTAAATGCACTATATACTCAAGCTGGAAACATTGTTTGAGTCACTTTGGAGCTGGGGCCCTATAGGGCCATGATGCATGCACGTTGTTTGCACACTAGCTGAATCCTATGCACCATTCTCCTTTGAATGTGAATACCAAGAGCGCACCCGCTCTACAATACACCCACGAGCTAACACCCATATAAAAATTCGCTCGCAGCTGAAGAGGCGCTGGGATTTTGGCTAAGTCAGAATTGGCTTTCCGATAAGTTCTCACTCAAGTTATGAGCTTCGAGTTCGGATTCCGCCCAATTTATAGTCCAGGAATCACTATATAAGTTAGATAACTTCTAATTCCTAGATCTTTGTCGAATGCAGTCATCGATTATCTACTTTATTCAAACAAACATTATAGACTACTATGCTATCTGAGACCCTACTTA
>DF237007.1:224655-261290 GCA_000708835.1 Klebsormidium nitens
AGCCGATCCTGATGCTATCTGCAGCCTATATTTATCTACCTATTTCTGATGATTATTCTAGGTCTTCGTCTTCGATCTTCGGCTTTCTTCCCGTCGAAGTAGGTCGCGACACCCCGTAACGTCCCTGTTACGTCACCAGTCTGCATCTTAATGGTCTGAAACGGCCTTCTGGAAGCTTCCAAAGCTCCATAGCCTATGAACCACCCTCTGCATATATGAATATCCCTAAAAATCCTGCGAGGATCACGCTCCTCGTGCATGCAATCTCATAGCATGTCTTGGAATGGTTCCATGCCTGAGGGATGCCTGAGCGCCACAGCTATGAATCTTCCCCCCTTAAAACTATTGGTCCCCAATATCTACAAACTTGCGGGCCTTTCACCCTATGCTCCACTTCTCTTCCAACTTCTCAGTTCCCTAAGAACCCCTGCCGCCCAGCATGTCCTCGTCTACCTGACTTTTCTTCAGCAAAAGCTCCACGTTATTGAGATGGTATGGATACACATGCCCCACTCTATCTTCGACTTCGACCAGCTTTCGTGCCGAGTAAGTCGTAATGGGCCGTTAGAAACTACGGTATACCCATATTTGTCCGAATTTTACCTCCCTTTATTCCGCGGAATATAAGGAGGGAACAGTATTACATATATTACACGGTTTACGGTTGTTTCGTCTTCCTCCCTTTTCTCTCAGGGGTATACTACCCCGATTTCGGCCTTCCTCTTCCTCCCTTTACTCCGCGGAATATAAGGAGGGAACCGAAACGGAGGAGTCCCGGTTTTGTGACTTAGATTTTTTTTGCAAGTTTCTCTCAGGGGTATACTACCCCGATTTCGGCCTTCCTCTTCCTCCATTTACTCCGCGGAATATAAGGAGGGAACCGAAACCGCGGAAACCCGGTTTTGTGACTTAGAAATTTTTTGCAAGTTTCTTCCAGGGGCATACGACCCCGATTTCGGCCTTCCTCTTCCTCCCTTCTCTCGCCGAAATTTCGGAGGGAACCGAAACCGCGGAAACCCGGTTTTGTGACTTAGAAATTTTTTGCAAGTTTCCTCCAGGGGCATACTACCCGGGTTTCGGCCCTTCCTCTTTCTCCCTTCTCTCGCTGAAATTTCGGAGGGAACCAAAACCGCGGAAACCCGGTTTTGCAACGTGGGCTTCTTCAACTTGGAGCAGACACTGCTAGCAGGATTTGGGCACTTCCTCCTCCTCGCTTCTTTCGCTCGATATCAGGAGGAAAGGCAACGGAGGGGCTAGGATGGTTGATTCAGCATTTTCTGGCACATCAAAGATGGTTCACCTCTTCCGAGGGTGAACGGGAGAAATGCTGGCTGTCGAATACCAGGTCGTACAGTGACGAAGTCCAGCAAGGGGGGGGGGGGCGCGCGGGGTCCCCAGGACGTACATGACATTGCTTCATAGCTGCTGGAGCAGCGGCCCAGGTTTAGAACCAGAGTCACAGTATGAATCCGAGCAAGAAGCAGCGATCCGCTGATAAAGCGATAGCGCAGGACTCAGTCTCCATTGATTCCCTTGCAGCACCACTGACTCTGCTGGGCTTCGCCCTTTTATTGGACAGCATGAAGCTGTACCCGGCGTCCTTTCCGGAACGGCCCCACGTCATCGCATCAGTTATAAATAGGGCACTCCCTCCCTCCGAGCAAGTGGGCCATGTGGCAGTGTTCAATATAATCCAGAAGCTCAAGACGCTAGAAGGACCGTCTGCCCTAGACGCTGCTGCGTGCTTAAAGCGTCCGTGTATACAACAACTCGCAGCAGAGGCAGACAGCCTGCACGTCGCAATTCCCCGCACAAATGTCTGTCTGAGATGCAACACACAGCTGCGCTGGGCTGACAGCCCACAGAGGCCATTCATCTTTCCTGAGTCCGGGAAACCAGCGCGTGGAATCGTGCATGACAAGGTGTGCAAAGACTGTGGGATTCTGTTCTCTGTGGGCTTCTACACATTACAGGCTTCCGGTGTCCGACGACCATACCCAGCATCAGCCGACCATGAGCGGTGGATCCAAGTGTCAGGCGAAACGTCGATCAGCAAAGGGCTTATGCGAGCACACGACCAGAACCTGTGAGTTTCCACGGTCCTGCTGCAAGTCTCCTGAGGTTCCTGGGTCCCCTTTTGCAGTGCACCTCATTATGTAGCTGCAAGACTTGCCTGCACTTGAAACCAGCGCACGTGCGCTGGGCGCATATATGGATTAGAAATTCTGCCTCGTCCTTCCTCCTTGACACTTGTATTACATCTCAATGTGCTCAAGCCCACAACCCCCTTTCAACAGGTACCACAACCACGTCACGTTCGCCGGCGCAGTCAGGGCGCACAATGACCTGTGGGGCCTCGATCGTTTCTCAGAGGCTCCTGAAGCTGCACTCGAGACAATGCGTTGGCGCCGTTCTCTGAGGGGCAGCCTGCACAGGGAGATTTTCGAAAGAACTTACCTCCAGTACTGGGCAATCAGGTTCTGTCAAGACGGTTGCCCTTCCCTGCTAGATGAAATTGATCTTCGCTGGCCCGTTGACCGCATCCTTAGTCTCCTCAATGACCCGATCTGGTGCCAGCTGAGAGACGAGGCCCTCGCACACAGCAAGCAGTGTAAGGATCCGCTCTGCGGCCAGTACGATCATCTAGACGGCAATGCAAAGGTGTTTAGGGACTGCTGTCGGCAGAAGGACGTTGAGCAGTTCACCACTGCCATTGGCAGGGTTGTCAAAGGCTGTCCTAGCACGCCGGTCAAAGGGAAGAAGCTGTGTCAAGCGCACCTAGCAGCAGTCCACCTAGCTGAGCCAAACAGCGCAGGCGCGTCCGATGCGGCGGAGGGAGAGGCTGAGAGCACCGGGGCTGAGATAAATCTGATGACCGACAGCGATGACGAGCCTGATGAGCTAGACTTAGAAGAGACGCAGCCAGAGCAGCGCCAGAAAGAAACTGTCAGTGCTGCACGCGCAGCACCAGCAGGGCAGGCGTGGGACACAGAGACGGCGCCGGTGGCACTCCGCACGCGTGGAAAGCAGCGAGTCTTGCAGCAAGATGACATCTACGAGGTGGAGCGCATCGAGATGCACCGCATCAAGAACGGGGTGAGCTTTGCTTACTGTAACTGGTTGCATGGACAGGGCGTTTGTCTTTCCTTCCCATTCTTATCTTCACAAAAAACTGCGTGCCAGCTGAACCAGCGACGCCACCCTGGAGCTTCCTGAGCTGATCTGTGACCTATCCCAGGACTGTAGAACAATTTGCAGCACGCTGATTCACGGATGTTGTAGCCTGGCATATACTTTGACAAGCAAGCCTGTTTGAGGTATCTCTCTACCGCTGACACATGTATCTTTGCGCACAGTGTAGTTCGTCATCAACGCTGACGTGAGATTTTCTTCAGGTACCCATCTACCTCGTCAAATGGAAGGGCTACCCTTCTACGGAGAACACTTGGGAAACCGAAGAAAACTTAACTGCGGTTACGAGAGACGTCCTCGATGAATACTTGAATTCGCAGCCCCAAGGTAAGCAACGTCCGCGAATGTTCCAACGTAATTACGATCATCCAATAGCTGCATTTTGATCAAAACAAGGGACTGACCGACTACTCTTCAAGCTCCTGCTGCGTTGCAGTTGCTGCGTAAGCGCAACTTACATAGCCTCCGCTCCATAAGCACATTCTTCTTCTCATCGGAAGCACGGCTCCTTGGCTTTGGAAGCCCGTCCTTCGCCTAACCCCTTTCTCGGAGAGATCCACAGACTTTCCAACTCCAACTGAAATATCCGCCAGTTCAGCACCTGAATTATGCGCAAGACCACCACAGAATCTAATCCAACTGTGCGCTTACTTCCCTTTTACCCCCCGCACCTCCCGCCTCACATAACTCGACACCGCAGGTGATTTCTACACGAGGGACCGCAAGGACCTGGAACCTGACCCCGCTCCAGTGGACGACGCCACAGGCAGCGCGCCGACAAAGTCGAAGAAGGCGGTAGCATGCACCCCCCGTACAGCGTCTGACGGGCGCGGGGTTACGGCTGGTACGGTGGTGGCTTTCTGGGTGTGCGGATACATGTTCCCTCCATTGGAGCTCATCTTGTCAGAATCGACGACAATGGTGAGCAGCTACCTCTCTAGTCATCTTTTATATATCCACCTAGGATCTCATATGCACGGGGTTTGGGCAGGTCTTGCAATCATAAACTGTTGACCAACACGACGCGGCTTCAGATGGTCCGCGAACCACTTGAATGACTTGCCAGGGCCCAATGAAAGGAGTGTGGGGTGGGGGGTGGGGAGGGAAGGTGGCAATGCACTTTCTTGTTGATAGACAGCGAACGAAATGGTCCTCTTTTGATCCAGTCCGCAGACAGTTTGTAGCACAAGCGAAAAAGGCAGCACGCAAACAAAACCACGAGTTTATTGCGTCCATATTACTTTTGCAGGTGCATCATTACTTCCTACAGCTGTTTGCGTTCGCAAAGATGCCACGCTTTGTCGGGATGGACGACATGTGCCACTGGGCACGTTTCGCAGCCAGTGGTGACCGACCGACGCTTTGCGCAAAAACAAGGGAGTTCGTCCAGAACGTCACCAAAGTCGGTGAGTGAACCAACAGAAGTTGAACAACGACACTGATCTGTGACTTTACGGTTGTCATTCTGCGAGTACACCTAGTTCCAATGTAGCGCGGACCCTAACACGCTGCTGGCACGCCTAGTCTCCGACCAATAACAGCCAGTGTCTGCGACAGCCATTTCCTGCAGCTCCTGTGGGGGGTTTGTCGCCCTTCTCCAGCTTTCCAACCTCTCTGCTTTTGGTGCCCCTAGCATGGCATGCAGAACAACGGGCCATACGTTCTCACTGAACCTACCCTCAATCTGTCCCGCAGTCGACAAGTTTCACTTCAAGAAAAACCATGTCGGGAGATAGTATGCTGAAAACACAAATCCGTACAAGCACGAGGAACCGGAGAACGCAAACATGTCGGTTTGCGAGCAGCCCTTTAAGTGGTTCGGCGGGTTTAAGAAGACGATGAGGTAAGACACTGGTCTGGACAGCTGCACCAGAAAGCATGCGAGCAGTTTGCTGGGCGCAGATTGTGTGCTATACCATCTCGAAGTATTCTTGCACGAACGCGAAGGCGACTGGGTAAGGATACATGCGTCAGCACCATGCGTGCACAAGCCATGCGTCAACATCAGCAAGTTTCGTTCATGATTGGCTGTTGCGCAATGTTGCTTAGACAGAGGCTCGCTCAGGTATTACGACATCCTGGGACTTACGCCTCAAGTGGCGCGATGTCCGAGCTCTCCCTAAAGCAAACTACTTCACGTGGTGCAGGTACATGAATGAGCACCGTTTCAAGTTTCTTCTTCTAGTTGTGACAAAACTAGACCATATTCGCCGAGATGGACTCCTAGAAGCCAAGATCAGGGCAATTGAAGCTGCACGCGCCAGGTCCACACCGACGTCAGTCACGGCAGCCCTGCTACGACAGGTGAGACGGATCCTAGTCCATGTCCATCTCCCTGCCGAGTTCTGACGGGTTTACGACACCTCGCGATCCTGACGGGCCCCCAGGGATCCCCTCCCTGCATACATAGAAACATTCTATTCAGGGAAGGCGAAGGCACGCGCAGACGTTTGGCAAAGTTGTGACATCAAGAGGAAACTGGAACCACAGCTGCATCAAAAACCAGAGTCTCTACACAGGCTTTTGTCTGGTCGGCCTTTTGGAAACGTACCTTGCTGACTGCCCCGCCGGGCGCTTGTGGTAATACTCGGGAAGAAACTGTTGAATTGTCATGCGCAGTCGCGACAACTTGTTCGTCAGTGCCACGTACTCTGCCTCAGTATCCGGGCGATTCTTGTGGAAAACGGGATGAGAAATCTTGCACGGGGGCTTCTTCTCTTTGTCGTTCACGTATCCAAAGCAGTGCTATCCGTCGTTTTCAGCAGAGGATGCGTATGCGAACAACTCGTCGATGTCAGGCACGTTCCCAAATTTGCGCGTCTTCCCTACTTCTGTCCTCCCGATCGTTTCTTCACGGAAGTCCAGGAACACTCGTCTCAGTTGCTTGTCCATGACGCCCTGCAACCAGGACGTTCCATCAGGATCTCAAAAGCACGGCTGCTACAACAAGAAGCTCCGACATACACAGCGAACTCCGTATGATCTCCGATAAGCCCCATACTGTCTTTCTCTACAATGATATCAAACTCACCAGATAACGCGACCCATCGTCGTCGGAAGCCTCCGAGTCTGAGTCGTCAGCGTCATCATCCTTCGTTCCTGGAAGGTCCCATTTCAGTACCTCTGAGCAGACTTTCGTTACCGCGCTGTCGTTCTCAAAATACACTCGTTGCTTCGTGGTCAGATTGACGTAGTTCCAAGCATAGCGAACGCTGTCTTCACTGACTTCGAGCACTGCGTCGGGGAAGACCAGGTTCTCCGGGTAAGTCGGGTCAGACACGAGTTCCAGGACGTGGAAAATCGCAGCAGTTTGAAGCGCCTCCCCCTTCGTCTTTGCAATGAGACCTGGGACACGGTATCACACATTAGTGATTGCATCCAATGAAATTCAGGGCCACAAACGGAAATGCGTTTCTCCCCTCGCTCAATCTCATGCCATCTTCAGTCGACCAGTGTAAGCAGCTGTGAAACTTACCCGCCTTGTGGAGCTGGTTCTTGTCGTATAGCTTTCGCAAGACCGCCTGGATGTTGTTGAAGCCTTCTGCGTAGACTTCTTTTGCACGCCCGCAAAGAATCCATTCTCTTCTGACGACCCCTCCAAACGTGTCGTGCGTCAGCTGCCAGATTCGGAAGAACCACTGCGTCCGAGAAAAGAGATAGCCATTAACATCAGGGAACGAACGCACAGTAGTGCAGACGAGCGCACACGAGATCGACAAACGTTCAAGCTACAACGTTGCAGATCAGCGTTGATCAACAGAATGGCGACATCTAGCATAAAAGGAGCAGACGTGTGTCATACCGTCTGGACTTTCTCGTCGTCCTCGGCCACCAGGTTGAAATCCGCGGAGATGTCCAAGTCCTCTGCAAGATTTTGCACTGAATTAGAAAGCTTCCTCTCTGCAGGAAGCTCGGGAGCAGACTGTCGAGACATCAACACTCGTTCACAACGGGGATTCCTCCTGTCCACCTTCAACCTTCTGTACAGGTGAGTCAGTGTCGCAAATTACAACGCTCACCGAATGCAGGAAACACAGGCTCCGGAAACACTGTAGTCCACCGGTTTAGGAGACCGTCGTTTGGTGTCTTTGACACCTCCCTCATCAACGGTTCCGGCTGGGTATAACCGGTAATGGGAACGTGCGTGAAGGGGCAGGATCTTTCTTCCTGGTCGCCAACCAATTCGCGAGTCCATTGGCTGCCTCCTTTCAATTGTAATGCTCGGATCCTGTCGCTGTTGCCTTTCTTGTAGTTGTACAGCGTCTCAAAGAACTGCTGCCCCTCCTCAAAGAACAGGAAGCCGCTGTGGTCTTTTGCAGCAAACAGGAGCTGGAATAGTCGCTCAAATGTAACCTGCACTCAAACAGATAGTTTGTTTTGTGCAGACTGATGGCTGACAGCAGGGGTAGTGACTCAGCAAGATTATGCGATGCAGTGCCGAGGACAGCACTCAACTAGGTGCATTCTATTCATCAGCAATCTTCGAGTAGCAGAAGAAGCAATCAGAACTTGTAGATACACCGTAAGTTCAGCCTTGATTGAACATTTCTGAGATGAGATCAGCTCTTTCAAGCCTTGCAAAGTGAGACTGGCTGGCTAAATGCTGTCCTGTTATCGTTCCTCCCTCTTGTACACGATCTACACTACAGCGACAAATGCAATGATCCTGCATAATAACGGCTTATCAAGCATGTCTTATCGTCGCACAATTCTGCATGCAAATGAAAAACGAGATGCAACCAGAGCAAACCCCAGGCTAACCAATTGCAGATAAAAGCCTGAGATGCTGGACGATTCAGATACCGTGCTCAAAATCCTATACCATGAACCATCATTCGAGACATTCCGAGCCCAAACCGACCAGACGAATAAAGACCAAACGTGCACACGAGTCTTGGAATAGAGGAGCAACATGCACAGGTAATCATTGTGAATGCAATATGCATCCGGTTATAGCTAGCTGGAAAAGAAATACATCTATACAAGTCATTCGAACTTCGCCTTTATTCAATCCTCCTTATGCAAGATGGATGCACAGGCTTACCGCTCCCGGTGACAAACGAACCATATGCAGAATAAACGCACCGGTTCGAGAAACATACGTCCATTGCAAGAGCGACGAACTCGGATTCGACCAGATTACGCATACATACGTTTCGACCATTCCAAAATCTGGTACCCTAAACCTTTTGATCATATGTACCGTACTAAGCTCGCATATAGCAAGCAAATGCAGCTTTCAAACTTGTGCATTTCCTAGTGAACCAATTGGTTCACTAAGTTGCGGGTTTCAGTCTGCAGTGTTATACCCTGATATTCAATTGTTTTATTAGCTTTATAACGGTCCAGACGTTGCGAGCGTCAGCTAGGTACAAAACTTCGGGGCCCAAGTCATCATTGAACTAGCGCTGCAGCTGAGCCCTGCCTGCAGATGCGACACTGTACTAAGCATCTTCAGCAAGAATGCATGTACAGCCTCAAGTTCACATCAAATGCACGTTCCATCCACTCAAACAGCTAGATTTTGATAACCCCAAGTAACTCTTCGTCCTCCAAGTCTGCTCGGCGCGCTTGCTAGTGATTGTATCTTGGCTCAAACCCCTACTCACCATTGTCTCGCCTTTCAACGACGACCAGTATTTGCAGCAACTCAAGTAAACCTTTCTATAACGGCAACTCAAGTCTGCAGATGGTAAAGCAAGCGGGGCGTCCAAGTAACCCGTTCGTGAATTCGCTCAAATCTACGCGTTCGCTAACCATAAATAAAAGCAAACTCAACGTGCCGCGGCAGCTAAGCTCGCTTGGGCCCGGTTTACAAACCCTCCAGGAGCCTCCATTGTTCCATATCGCCAAAGAAATTCCAGCCAAAGAAAGTGACACTAAGATACATTTCGCTAGAACATCCCTGGCAAGCCCAATTCGCCCATCCACGTGGATCCGAAGGTGGCGCGCCGTCGTATCTTGCCCGTTTCCTGACAGATCTTGCGCCGCGCTTGTTCGTCGTGCCTGACACGAGCAGAATACCGCGTCAGGAGAGACTTCACATCGTTTCCTTTTGGAATCGTTTCTGGGTTCCGATATGACACGCCTTCCGTGCAGTGAGAGAAAATTCAGAATACTTAGAAAACGCCTGTTGCTGCTGGAAAAACGAGGGCTGCATGTTGAACCTCAAAATTAAGGTTTCCGTTTAAAGGCGGATCGTTGGTTACCTCTCCATGAAAACGACAAGCAAGGACGCCTTGGCACAAAAAGCGATGACTATTTGAGTGGGTTGCCCCCACAGAAAAGGAGAAAGGAAAACTTTAAATTGACCACTTTGAAAGCAGAACACCGACAACCGGTAGCAAAGCAGTGAGCAAGTTCCCTGGTACTTCGGTAACTTCAGCCTGTCCTATGAGCGCCCCCATCTTCGGTCCTGTCTTGTTTGCTCAACAAACAACTCCAGGACGATAATCTTTACTGCGCTGCCCACCAATTGTTGCCTGACTGATGCACGGTTGAGAGCAGATACTTCAACAAACCATCGACCCAGGAGCAACGCGGAAAGAGTGAGATTCTTGAAGAACAGACTCGAGGAAGCAGGACGACTCGTGTTTTGACACTGCTGTCAAAAGCGCATCAAACCCAGTTTCTGGCGACCCTTGTCCTGTCAAATAAAAGACCAACAAATTAACGACCGACAGCATTCGCAAGCCAAGCCTCCTCCAAATCACGCCCCAACAAGCTCACCTGAACGTGCACGCAATTGGGTTCAAGCACCCCATCTTCCCACAAAAGAACATGCAGTCCACATTGCGCCCATCCTCCCGCGCTTTCTCGAGTACCTCGTCCCAATACTCCTGCAGTTCCTGCCACCAGTCCGGAACCCCCCGCGTGTGGAACGGGTTGTAACAGCTGTTCCGTCCCATCTCATCAAAGCACATGCCGCAGTATCCTCCCCCCTCAGGAGGCGGAAGAACGGTGCCCCGCGCCCCCGCATTACACGCCATGGTCCAAAACACGTCGACTATATTGGTAAGGTGATGCGGCCCCCCCTCGATGAACGTGGGTTCCGTCGAGGAAAGCTCCCTTAGCTGATTGGCTAAGGCTAGAGGATCTAGACAGAGGAACTTTTCCACGCGGCCCCGCACGAGCGCCTCCGCATTGCGGCTGTCCCACCATGTAACGCCGTATTGGCCCCCCGGAACCAGCTCATCCTTCGGAACCTGCGCCGACGGGCTCGCACCCCCCCTTCGGTCTGGGCCATCTGCGTACGCATTCACCCCCCTATTCCAGTATGGGGGCAGCGGAGAATCTGGGCTTGGGGGGCTTTGCCCATCGCTCAGCAGAGGGGATTTGAAAATCACAGGAGTGGGAGTTATGTAGAAACAGCCGGTTGCTGCAGCTTGCAGCATAGAGGAAGCGAGGGCCTGAATCTCGAGTTGGTCGCGGGCGGCCTCCTCCCAGTCTGCCGACGGCGATGGCTTGAGGCGCTCTTCTTTTGGGGGGGGGCTGTCACTAAAGAGAATAGTAGAGGGCAGGCTGGCACTCCTGCCGAAGCGTGAGCGCAACGGGGAGGCCTTCAAAGGGGACATAGCCCTAAGGAGGGGGGGGGGGGGTTACAAGAATCTCAATCTGGAGTTGTAAATCAGGGCTTTTCTAGCTGATGCTAGCAACTATGCTCAGGACTCGGCCAATGAATTTGAAAGTGTAGGGTAAGGGCGGAGGGCCAGCGCAGCGCATGCAAGCTGTCAGTAGTCTACGTTTCCCAATCAATGACTACAAGGGTTTACCAAGGAAGTGGCTGTCTCAGAGCCCGTGAACATCTCCGGCGCCCCCAAGGTCTTGCCCCCAACAGACACCCGAATTCTTGGGGGCACACTGAGGAAACCCGAGCATGCTTTGGTTGAACCAGCAGCACAAGCTTGGTCCTCCCTCTGCAGCAAAGCCTCATCTCTTGCCAAGCAGAACAGATTGCTAATGGACACCTGTCAACAAGAGTCCAATGCCACAAAGCCGTTCGAAGAGACGGGCCAAGCAGGGCGTCACATCTTGTAAAGAGCTGACTGGGCCGCGCAATGTGGATGCTGCTTGGCAAACCAGCTATTTGCAGTCCAGGCTCTCGTTGGACGCACAGACCTTTGCTGAAGAAAGAAACCAATACAAGCTGAACGCAGGCCCTACCAGAAAGCCGCGCAGCCCCTAAGAGTACACTGTCAGTTACACAACCACACCGCCTCAGCGCACAGCCGGCGCCATTGCTTCAAAGACAACTTGAATTTGAAGGGGCAAAGGCAGAACAGCACAGGCCCGGTGGTAACTTGCCTAATAGTAATAGCCAACACTTAAATGTTGGGGCGGAAGTGAGCCGTCTAACCAACTATTCTCCTTCATCGACGGTCCTTAGGAAACACAACAACTTGTCGTGCTTCATCTTCACCGTCCAGCCAGTAATGCTCAGACTATCAACGATTGAGAAAGCCTCCTTCTCAAAAGCTAGAGACTTGTCTTCAGCCAATTCGCATTTGTCACTGTGTTGCACTGATGACTTCAACACAAGCAGCAAATTGGCGCCATCCTGATCCACATGTGGTGGTTTCTGATGCAGTCTTTTCATGCAATTCAGCATGTGGGACTAGGGAGGCCTGCCAGCTTTTCGCATTCCTTCTTCAAGATGAGCAATGCAAATGTTCTGTAGGTTGCAACAAACATCAAAAGCTGGGAGCCGACATGGCAACCGCTGAGGAAGACGCCTGGTGGGAGGGCCTGCCAGACCAGATTGAGGACTGGGACGCTCCGCTCCTCCCGCCGATCGCTTCACAAAGCACCGGTCGCCGGAAATCGTCGGGTGAGAAGGCATCGCTCAAGGCAATCCTCGTGAAAGCGGACCGGCATCAAAGTGGTGTCAGCCCCCCACCGCAAATTGTGGGTGTACATGGTGGGGGTGGGGGAGCAAGTGAGCCTGTGGCGGGGGGAGGGGAAGAAGAGCTGGGCCACTCGAATCAAGCTTCGCCAGCTGTCCAACGAACAGTTTGAAGTCCTTTGCATGTGGCGCCGGTCGTCTCAAGTTTGTTAGCAAGCACTGGACCTTCTGGTGCCGACCTCCCACCCGCCCACTCTGTAATTGACAAGCACACTCCTCAGAATAGGGGGCACAATCTGAGAGAGCAGCAGCCGTACTCAGATGTGGCCCCTCCCATCCCTCCTGTAAACAGTGATGGCGTCGCACTCTCAGAGGAGCAGCGCAGCCGGATCGAGGCGAATCGAATTGCTGCGCTGCGGAGGCGAAATGCAGCGACGTGGTACCAGGCAGCACACACGTCCCCAGGGATGCTCATCCCCCCATTTCAGCAGTCAGTTCCTTGTCAGGTTTACCCCCCTGCCCAGGTGCCCCCACACCTCCAGCCCCCCCTTTCAGAGGTTCCCTTCCCTCAAATGCATCTCCCAGGGTCGACGGCCCTGCCTTCCCATGCCAATGTGGCCCACTTTGGGGCCCGTCTGGGGGCTTTGGAGGAACGGGCGATGCACGAGAGCGTGCCAGCTGTCAGCCCGGGAAGGAGAGCGTTGCGTCCGGTCCTTCTCACGTGTCAGCAGCAAATGAGGGATTGCCAGGTGTCGCCAGCTCGTCTGCTGCCGGCTCCTTGCCAAAGTGCTCAGATACCCATTGTGACTTGCCCTCGCTACAGGCGTGTCATCGGATCGGGGGAACAGCGAAGGCGGCGGAATATGGGGGGCAAGAGGTGAACATAGAAGAGGTGGACGCGAGCAAGACTGAGCTGCGCAATGGATTTAAGCCCGAGGTTGGCAGCGAGAAGTTGAGCGACAGTCCCGAGTTCGAGGTGCCAGAAGACTTCTGGGACGATGTTGATGAGGGTCAGGGGAGGAACTCTGGGGGCGAGGGGCAAACTGCAGCGGATTCTTCTGATGTGAATAGGCCCCTCCGAGTGAATAGTCTCTCTGGTCTGACTGCGCCCGCCAGTGCCAACATACCCTCTGAGGGGGTCTTCATAAACTCAGCCGCGAGGGGGGGTGCGTCAATCGTTGTGCAGCCTGGGGGGCATTCTCACCAGGGAGTGTTACCGGCGTTCTGCAACGGCGCCTCTTCACACCAGCCTGACGCAGTTCCTACAGCCCTTCCAGCAACCCCCAGAACCTCTTAACATTCCCATCGTGCCTCAGGACCCTGGGGTCATTCGAAGACCTCTAGAAGTTTCCCTCGAGCTCCACACGGTCGACCTTTTCAGGGTCTCGGTCCACTATGCGTTCTGCGAACCTCCCTCTGGGAGTGTATTCGCACCAGATCCGTTTGAGAATCCGGAGCAGAGAACCAGGTCCGTGCTCGAGCGAGCGTGCCCAGGGGTGGTTCCACAGAAGTGGGTATCTGATGAGACTCTAGACAGCGGGGGTTTTCTCGTTCTACCAATTATCGCTTACGACGCCGTTCTGAGGGCCTTGTCAAAGGTCCCAGAAGCAAAAGCCGCAGGCATTCCGGAACTACACTGCGGGCGCTGCACGCCAGATGGGGCCCTGCCGAAAACGCTAAAACCGGGTCGAGCAGTGCCAAAGAAGAGATCACGAAAGGGGATTTGCTGCCGGGGGATCCCTCCGAAGCCCAGTCCCCACCCCCGCCAATCAAGAGGCCCTGTGACAGCTCCTGGCGGCCGCTCAAAAGCTGGCACATTGTGAACGACGAAGTGGACGCCCTGATGGAACAGGGCCTTCCGTCGGGGCTGCGAAAGACGCTGCTGCCGTTCCAGCGGGAGGGGGTGCGGTACAGCCTGCGCAGGGGGGGGCGCTGCCTGATAGCAGACGAAATGGGGGTGTGGAAGACAATACAGGTGGGGGAGAATATGGACCTTACTGCGGCTGTTGGTAACCGCTGGATTGTGCAAAGATGATCTGCTGAACATCATTGCTTTTCAGTTGCAGCTTTTGCGGATCTGAGTCGTCCTCTGGATTTTCGTTTTGAGCCGCTCCAAACTTGGTGCAGATAGTCTCTCCGGTTCGAATGTTTCAAAAAACGACTGCCGTACTTTCGGCGCAGTTGCTGTGTTTTGCGGCAGGACCTGATTGGTGTATGCACAAATTGAGTTTTGAATTCTGTCAAAAGCCGTGACGTCCAACCAGACCAGCCCACGAGTGCTCTCGCAAACCATTTTCAGATCAGAATCTTTGGGTAGCGCAACCGAGCTTGTCCGAATCCGGGAAGCCAACTAAATCTGCATCTGCGCCTCCAACCACTTCATAACGCTGCACACTTACCACTTGTTCAGGGCCGCAGGTAAGGAAGCTTCCCAGCCAATTGCCTGAAGCACTCGGAATTCATCCTGCTATTCTTGACTCTCGAGTCGCCAACCGAGTTGATGATATCACTCCCCAGGGAATCACTATCGCCAGCTGTTACCGCGCCGAGTGGCCGCTCCTAGTTGTCGTTCCTGCCAGCATGCGGCTGCCCTGGGCGGAAGAACTAGAGCGGTGGCTTCCTTTCCTGGGCCCAAGGGACGTGCACCTCGTGTTCTCCTTCCAGAACGATCTGCAAGAAGGGGCGCCGTGCCCGAAGGTAAGCCGAATTGCTCAAAGCCAGAGTTGTCATTGAGATTCCGTACTGTACCGCACTTCAGGTCGTAGGTTTTTGCGGAGCGCACTGACTCCTTATGTACAACTCATTCCTGGATCGCCAGTGAAGTTACCTCGCTCGTTGTTATCAAAAGGCCTGGGTTTGTTGCTATCCTCAATCAACTCTTGACTGCAAACGTTCATTCTAGGGAATCGCGCTTTCTCCTTCGAAATGCCCCATTTTTGGGTCGAAGCTGCGTAAGGTGCGGCATAGAGAGTAATCTTTCGGCTAGATAGAAGAGTCAATTCTCTCGCCTGATATAATCACGTCAGCCTTGACGGAGTTGCGCAACCAGAAAGTGTCAAGATAGGTGCGTTCCGAGGTTTACTCGACAACGTTAGAGGCTCTTCGTCAAATTTCCCAAGCCCTTTCTTAATTGCAAACGGCTTGCATACGTCGGGCGTGATTTCACGTTAGAAACGACGCCTGCTCTGCTTTCTTTCCTGCTCATTCTCCTTCTCTTGCCCCGTTCTGCTCTCAATCCGTTCGCGAAGGCCTTGTAAACGGATGTGTTCAGAGACCCTTGCGTCTACTTGGGCAGGCGTTTGGAGTTTGAGGCCGTTTTCATTAGCACACAGCGAATCGATCTTGCGGCCCTAGGATCGCACGGCTCTTCATCCCACAGCTAACCTTCCCTTTTCTGACGCTACTCTCTTTACATCCTACCCCAGGTTGTTGTCATCTCGTATACGATGCTGCGCCGCCTGAAGCGGACGTTCGCCGCCCATAAGTGGGGCGTGCTTATCGTGGACGAGAGTCACAACCTGCGTACGACCAAGAACCTCAAAGAGACGGAGGAGAAAGAAACGGTCAAGGAGTTCCTGCAAAAGACGAAGCGAGCAATCCTGCTATACGGAACGCCGTCGCTTAGCAGGTTCGTCGGATCCATTCGCTTCGACAAACAGTCGCCTTCCCCTGCTTTCCTGCTTTTTGAGAGTCGGATTGCTGGACGAAAAATCCTTTCCGTCCTTTTGTTTAGAGATTTAAAAAGCCTAGTCTTTGCTTTTGTATCGCTGTCTGTTTTGGGTCTTGCCTTCCTTCTCGATTCGGTCCTTGCTTTGGCTGACCAAAAAGTCAGCTCCGCGTTTGAGCAGTCTCCATCCAACCCAATGTCCAGGAATCGCTGAAATTGCGGAACACAGCAGCTTCGACCGGCATCTTCTTGAGTTTCCAAAATCTCGAAGCCTCTCGATTTGCGCCTGTCTCCCCGCCTGTGCTTGTAGAAAGGCCGTTCCAAAAAGTCCAACAGGGAAAACCACGTGTTGGTTGGCTCTGCTCGATACACTTTGCTTTTCTTCCAAACCGACAAGCTTCCGAAAGTAGCCAGAGCCTTAACCCATTTCGCTAACCTAGCATTGGCTTACAGGCCGGGTGACACCTTCATCGAGGTGGACGACCCGTGAACAACAGTCCCGTTCGGTATTCTGCTTGTTATCTTCGAGCGTCAACCCTTTTCACGTACCTAACCCAACATGCCTAAATCTTTCCTCTCTTGCAGGCCGACTGACATTTTCCACCAGGCCGATGGTTTGTGAACCGGTCTGCTCGGCCGCAACAAATATTGTTCGCCAGATATGACTGCGAGCGCAATGTTTGCTTAACATTGCGAGAACCTTAACCATTCTTATAACCTAGTTCTAAATTCCGCAGGCCTTTCGACATCTTCTACCAGGCAGATGCTTTGTGGACCGGCCTTGCTCAGATTGCCTTCAAAGCGGCGACTTTCAGAAGCAGAACTTAACCCACAGGCGTTTGGTCAAGGAAATTGGTTAGTTTCATCCTCGCAGGTCATTCGACATTTTCCACCAGGCCGATCATTTGTGGACCGTTTGTACGATCAGCTGGGCTGGCTTTCTTTGAGTAGAAGGAAACTTTGAGTAGAAGGAAACTGTAACTCCTTAACCCAAAGGTTGGGCTCATTGCTCATGCCTTGACGGGGTCCGTAACCCGGAAAAAAACCCCGGAATCCTCCTTTCTCGCAGGCCGTTCGACATCTTCCACCAGGCCGATGGTTTGTGGACCGGTTTGCTTGGCCGGAACAAGTACACGTTCGCCAAGGCGTACTGCGACGTGCGCACGCTGCGGCGCGGGTGCGGCAACGTCGTCAAGGACTACTCCAAAGGAATCAGGCTGCATGAACTGCACGTGCTACTTGCGGAGACGATCATGGTGGGGAGAAATTCTGCTTGCTTGATCCAATCAGTGTCAGAATCTTAAGTAAAGGCGATTCTCAAGCTAAAAGCGCTTCTGTGCACAATGTTCTATCAATGGATAGAACATTGATAGAACGATTCGGTGAATCATTTTGGTGTTGAGGGTGAGACACTCGTGTTTTTTTGCAGTCAATTCCCGCTATTGTCTCCCCAGAACTTCAACCTGGCAAGTCGCCAAACTGCTGAATTGCCAGTCGTTTGGTTGCAAAGTGTCATCTTTCGGAGCCGTCCAGCTTTTTGAAACTGCTAGGATCTACGTTGCCAACCACTACCAGGTTCTATATTGGGAATCTCACCATTTCACGACCTTTGTCCAATCGCGTCGTTCGTCCGTTGCTCAATCCCTGGAAGAATCCTTCTTAAGGCTTTTGAACCTGGAATTGGACCACCGAGTGTTGGAGGAAGCCAAAAACGACAGTCTTCGGACTCTTCCCCCAGGTCCGGCGGCTCAAATCGGATGTCCTGGATCAGCTCCCCCCGAAGCGGCGCCAGGTCATCCGGCTGAAACTAGAGGCGGGAGACATCAAGGACGCCAAGGAACGGACCGTGCAGTTGGCGGCTGAGCTGGCGGCGGCGGGGAAAGTGCGGGGGGGGAAGTTTGCGAGGATGGAAGCTGAGATGCTGGCGGGAGAAGAGAGCGAGGAGGGGGGCGAGGAAGAAGAGGCGCTGAGAAGGCTGGTGGAGGGGGGGGGGTAAGTCTGCCTTCCGTTCTTGGTTTCTTGGGGGCACGTTTGGAATCCTCTTTTAGGAGAAGAGTTGCTTACGAAGCTCTCTTTGGTGCTGGCGGAAGAGGACGAGCAGGGGGGGTTGGAAGAAGAGGTGCTGAGAAGGCTGGTGGAGGGGGGGGGTGAGTAAATCCGTTTCCACTTTTACTGGGGGGGTGATTCGTGGTCTGCTTCTTTTGGGAAGTTGCTCAGAAAACAAGCTGCGATGCTTGCGGAAAAGAAGCAAGCAGGGAGCTTGACTGACAAAAGGATCATTATGCTTCATTCTGGTGTTGCAACAGGAGGAACGCGGGGAGAGGGGAAATGGAGAGGCGGTGAAACGGAATGATTCAGGCCGGTCGGAGTGTTCGAGAGTGATTTGTAATATTCTGGGGGCAGCTTGGGCTTTTCATGTTCACCTCTCCGAGACACTCGGCATGGTCACTAACTCATTCGACTGCGCGTCAAGAAGTTCTGGTGGGCAGAGGTCTCACTTTTGGCTCCGAACATGGTGCCTAGTGACTGCTTTATACCATGCACTACCTGCTTAGCGCTCACTTGCCGCTTATGCCGCTGCAGACGTCAGCGGAAAGGAAGACGGGGGCCTGACTTACCAACAGATTGGCCTTGCGAAGCTCCGGGGGGTGAGGGAGTGGCTGGGGAACAACGTGGGTCTTACCCCCCAGAAAGAGGAAGGGGCAGAAGACGTACCCAAAATGATCATCTTCGCTCACCACATCGAGCTGCTCGACCGGATCGAGGTACGAGGCCCTAAATACCTGCATTTGAGCGTGACGTCCTTCTTGATCAGCTGTTTACTAATTTGTCTTGTCTGATGTTGGATGTGATTATCTTTTCTTCTTTCGAGTTGGAGATCGAGAAGGATGCTTGACTACCTTTTGAAACATCCTCAAACACTTTTGGTTGTTGTTTGCTGAACCCCACTGGTGACTCGGCGCATGTCGGAGCCTTTGCAGAGGTGTATTGCTCTGAGCTGTTGTCCTTGATACGTGAGCTACGTATTTCGAGCCTGTGTTGACACCATTACAATGATATAACCCGATGCCGAGAGCCCATCAAAGTTAGAGTTGTTAAATCACTGTCCCGATGACAGCAGAGCTGTCTGAAAGGTGGGATGCAGGATCGGAGCATGGATATTTCCGTTGCGCCCCCTTTTCCAGAAAGCTTTGCTGATGCGTACTCTGAACCTTGAAGAAGTGGTGACAACTTTTCTTTTCTGTTTGCAGCGCTACGTGCATGACTGCGGCGTTGATTACGTCAGATTTGACGGCAGCACCCTCGGCCGCGACCGGCAAGCTGCGGTCCAGGATTTCAAGCACCGGGACGAGATCCGAGTAGCCATTGTGGGCGTGACAGCTGGCGGCGTCGGATTGGACTTCAGCGCCGCGCAGACAGTCGTCTTTGCGGAGCTGCCCACGTCATCTGCTGACCTCATGCACGTGAGCACGGGGTGGGGGTAGATTGAATCCGGGATCCGCACTGCGCAGGATTCGAAACAAGGGGTTCTAAACGCGCATGTTCAAGCCAGGAACATCCAAGCCCCCCGAAGCGTGATGAAAGTACGCAGAGTAATGAAAGAGAAGGACACTATTTGGTCTGTTCTCCTTACCTTTAAGCACAACGATAAATAAAGTCGTCAATCGAGGTTCATATCGATTTCGAAGACCGATACAAATGAGGATCCTAGACCCAAACTATGCTGACGCAGGCTGAGGATCGCGCTCCAAAGTTCCGTAGACAAGCACTTGGTCTGCAAACAGTCCCGAACTCTCAGTCCATCCGGGAGATGACAAAGCCTCACATAGCCAGTCAACTTGCTTGACATTGATTCTTGTTCCACCCGTTGTTGACACAGGCCAAGGATCGTGCTCACCGGCGGGGCCAGTCTAGTGCCGTCAACGTGTACCTGTTCTGCGCCAAGGACACAGGCGACGAAACCAGCTGGATGCGGTTAAGCGAGTCGTTGGAGCGGGTCACCACCGTGGTTAACGGGTCCGAAAACGCGGTTAGGGGGATCCACGTGGACGCAATTGAGGACAAAGCGTCCGGGCAAAAGTTTCGGATGGAAAACGCGGAAACCGAGGACTGGGGCGCGACGCAGTGGGAAGGGGGGGTGGGGATTGGATGCGAAATGGGACCCCCCGGAGTGGAGGAGGAGACCTGGGAAAGAAGGATGGCGAGGAAGGGGCGGATAACGGAATTGAGAAAGTGGAAGAGCCGGGGGTTGGAATGGAGGCGGAAATTGACCCCCGCGGGAACGGAAAGGTTGTGAGCGAGAGAGAAGAAACGAGTGCGAAGCCGCATAGAGAGGCGGGGGCGGATTGGGAGAAAAACAGTGGGGCTGCGTTGGACGGCAAAGGCCCTTCCTGTGCTGCTGAATAGACGGCGGTGAAACCGAGATGCGGAACGCAGCCGAAGGGAAAGAGAGGGCGTCAGACGGGGTGCGCATTCTTACCCCCCCGGGGGTCCGCAGGCGGAGCGGCTTCCCTGACAACGGTACCCCCCCGGAAGAAAGACGGGGCGGAAAACGCGCCCGGAAGAGCCTCTTCGCGTCCTCTCAGGGGCCCGTCTTCGACGTTTTCACTCGCGCCGGGGGGGACGCGAAGGCTGTGGAAAAAGGGGGGGAGGACGATGGGGGTGTGCCGGTGGGAAAGCTGCTGTTTGAGATCAGTCCAAACACGGGGCGAGTGCATCTGTACCGGGGGGGTAAAAGTAGGGCGTCTGGAGGAGGGGGCGCGGAGTTGCTGGCGCTCAACTTTCCAAGGGAGGAGTTGGCAAAGCTGAAGACGGAAGAGGACGTCAGGTACGGCCGCTACTAGTTGTAAGATTCAAGAGTTCATGCGTATGAGTAAGAACCCTGGAGTTAAAAGTGTTGGACCGTTGAAGCTCGACAGTTGGGCTCCTGAAAGCGAGGATGAATCTGTCAGATCCTTGGTATGCTATTGAGAGCTCAAACTCGGACATACAGATGAAATTGCTCCGTCCGGCCCGTTCCATTATCTTTTGGAAACTGCAAGTTTGATTCTTCGATATTGCAAGGGCTGTGTTGACCTGCGCAGCTCTTCTCGTTTGCGGACCCCTTCCAGAAGGCTCGATTGGAAGCTCTTTGCTCTTGTCTACGCAGCTCAATAAATATCAAGGCCTGAAAGATACGTGCTTCTCAGACCGGACCAGCACTTAGTAAGCGTAAGCTTTTGGATTGGCTTCTCCGATCATAACGGGTACCAGTCAGAGCAAATTGTTCATTTGCACCAAAGGCCCCTTCCCAGACTCCTGCCCATCGGCGCGCCGCCCGCAAATCACTCGTCGTTACAGCAGTTCTTTTGACCTGCATCGATCACGACTGCTCTCAACGCGCCTTGCCGACGAGTCAGTACGAAGCGCTTTGCTGACTCTCACCATAACCTCGACTATTCCTTGCAGATCTTACTAGGGGCCCCTCCCGAAACTCCTGCTGACGTGCGCCGCCCACCTGCGCGCCGCCCGCCAGTTCCTGGACGAGTGGACCAAGCTGCGTCCGATTCTTCGGTCGACGCTCCAGGGAATGCCCCTCAAAGCACCGCTTGAGCTGGAGCTTGAGAAAGTCCGGGGAGGAGCGACGGGGGTGAGAAGCGACTATCTCTATATTTCAGGATCTTGCTTAACCAGGCCAGCCTGGACTGAGTAGCCTCGAGTTTATGTTGAGTTACGGCTATGTTGGATTAGTTTATGCCCGGGGGACGGGTGGCGTTTTGGGGGTTTAGGGTGGAGGGGTTGCAAAGCATGTCAATTCTGGGTCTAGGTTTGATAGTTTGTTTGAGCCCGGGGACTTTATCTAATCCAAACTCAGAATCGACTCGGACTCCCGTTGGAAGTGTTAGGGTCAGGTTTTTTAAAGCGACTCCAGAGACCGCCCCTGAAAGCACCGCTCGAATTGGAGATGGACAAAATCAGGATGTCGTGACTGGTGTAAGGAAAGTGTTGAACTTTTGTTACTGGGCTGGAGGGTTTACCGTTGGGTTTCTCATCGTGCCTCCAGGGGGCCAGGGAATGGCGCTCAAAACATCGCTTGAATTGGTTCTGGACAAAGTCAGGGGGGATGGGACGGGGGTTAGTCTCTGATTGAGGCATTCAAGCTTTCAACCAAGCTTTTCTAGGGCTGACATATACAGGGTCGCATCCTTTAGACCGGACTTCAGAAGGTGCCGCTCAAAGCATCGCTTCAACTTCAGCTCGACCATTTTAGGGGGGCCGCGCGACGGGGGTAAGACGTGTTCATTTTTTAGTTCAGGATTTACGTTCACAGTTTTGGTGCCGGACGAGGCCAGACGCCGCCCTCTGGCATTCTGCTCATCCAAGAAACTTGATTCTGAAACCAACTATTTGGTGAACATACACGACTGCCGCTGACCTGGGCGTGACGTCAGCATTCAGGGGTTGAGGACGAGTTTCTCAATGCCTGTAGGGACATCCAAAATGGTCGCTCACGTCAGCGTGACGTCATCCGCAGGGCCTGCGGGCCGGCGGGAGCAAGAAGCGCGTGGCGGCGCAGGACGAGGCGGGCCCCTCCGCTCTTCACATTTCTAGCAATCTCAGCCCAAAAGCCGCATGATTCCTTGGCATCTCGAAGATTGTCGCTGACATCAGCATGACGTCATTTGCAGGGCCTGAGGCTGGGAGGGAGCAAGAATCGTGTGGCGGCGCGGGACGAGGTTCGTGAGCCGCTGCCGGCGGGCGCAAGCGTGCGCGGGGTGGAGTGGAGGTCGATCTTCGGGGAGCCGCAGAAGAGCAGCCAGGGGTTGGACGAGGACGGGAATCCGCTGTGCAAGATGTGCCAGAAGATCTGCAGGTGAGGGAAAGGCAGCTTGTTTGAAGCCGAAATGCATATTGTAGAAGGAGCGAGTGAAGGGTCTGGTAGAAGTGCTTGGATATTTGCTTACAGTCGATTTGAATTACTCTTCCCAAAGTACTGCCAGCTGTTGTGAAACATGGACGGCCAGGTTGGACTTTCTCGGGTTCGATTGGAGTCATTTCTCTCAAAGATGAAGTACTCGTGTGTGCCACTTGAGAACCTTGGTGCAGAACAAGAACCGTCAAGGCTGCAAGGACGAAACGTTCAATCAGATTTGCACTAACGGTCTCCAGAAAGCACCGCTCAAACATCATACCCGGTTTCTCCACTTACGGCAAAGCCATTCCTAAAGCTGAAGCCCCTGTATGTGTGCACGAGGCCGACACTCACAGAACTCTATCTTACGTCTCGTGTCTCTAATTCAAGTAATATTCTTATGCGGTTTGGCTGCGGTTGCTGTGTCAAGTCAGCGTAGTCTTACGGTTTTGGTACAAATCCTAAGCTTTTCTTCACGGCTGACCCTTCGCATTCCTCCTCGTCGACGCTTTTCTGACAATAAGAACACCCGGAACGATCGGTTTTTTCTTGAAACGCAGGGGCCGCTTCGCCAAGTTCCCCAAGAAAATGGCCGACCTCTTTTGCACGCTGACCTGCGCGGATCAATACTCGACTCGCACGAGCAGCGCCCACAACCGGCGGCGGCTGTTCGAACTAGAGCGGGGGGTGTGCTCCATGTGCAACCTGGACTGCCACAAGATGGTGAGCTCCGGGGTTGTGAATCGGGGGGGTAAAGCTTGAGGGTTTTGGGTTATAATGTCTTAGGTGGGGATGGGGGGGTGTAGATTGTCGAATGTCAGGTGTTAATGTTTGTACGCTTTGGCGAGCTGCGCCTTCTTCTTATCCGCTTTTCCTACATTACCTGTCTTCTTTTCATCTCATTCTCAATCACTGCCCTCATAAAAACTCAGGGGTCCACTCCGAAGGGCCTCTTAAAAGCACAGCATCGCACGGCCGTTGGTCCTTTTCCCCTCCGCTTTCCGTGCGTTACCTCTTTTGCATTTCTCTCAATCTCTAGCAGTCCCTTCGTCAAACTCCAAGTGATCATCTTTGTATGGCCCGTCCGACGGACCGCCTCCACTGTCTTCCTCATTTGTTATTTACCGTTCTTCTCTTCGACACTCCGTTCTTTCCCTCGTTTGTTGTGCTTTTCCTCATTTCTTTTTGAGCTCTTTTCTCTTCGACAGTTTCTTAAAGCTCCCTTCATTTCAACCCAGGTGACCACTCTGAAGGGCCTGTCTGACGCGCAGCGCCGCAAGTCCATTTTCGAGATGGCTCCCGCGTTCCTGGACTACCCCAAGAAACTAGACTATCTGCTGGCCAACTTTAACGAGGGCAACGCCTGGCACGCGGATCACATCGTTGCCGTCTACGAGGGCGGGGGTGAGCCGCAAACCGAAACCCTAGCCCAAAAAGCAAAAGCTCTAGTTCCAGCCCCTGAATCGTGTATTCTTGACTCTGAACCCTGAAGATTCATACCCAAGCCGAAACGTTGATTTCCAAGTGCTAGACGGACCCGTTTCTCGACTGGAAAAGACCAGAGTTAAAGTTGTATCTTGGCAGAGATGAGTGACATTTCTTTTGTCGTTGACCGAACTGCTCGGCAGCCTTAACCCGCAAAGATGCCCAAAGATCAAGCTTCAACGTCTGAAATTTGTGATTCATTGGTCGCTTTGTGGCAGATGAGTTTCGCTATCCTGCTCTATACCGAAGCCGCTGTACTGCGGTGTCTGCTCTTCTGATACGAGACTCTTGGGTCCTTTTAGCCGTTGAATCCTTCAGATGCGTGCGGTATCAGCGTCTCCTGATTACTCTCACAATCAGTGCTTATGCTAATGCTACTCCAATCCACGTCATACCGGGCCCTGGGCCCGATGTGAGTGCATCGCAAAGATCCGGCTGACAATGGTCTCCCCTGCCACGCCAAAGTGACGTCACAGTCTGTTTGCTGACGTAACACTTCGCCTGACATCACTTTCGCCCCTTTTCCAGGCGAGTGCGACTTAGAGAACCTGCGCACGCTGTGCGTCCCCTGCCACGCCAAGGTGACGTCAGAGCAGACGAAGCGGCGCGCTAGTGAGGCGCGCCTGGCAAAGAACGACGACCCGAAGCAGCGGAAGCTCAGCTTCGTGCCACGTGTCAAGAAGAAGCGGCCCGCGGAGTTCGTCGACCTGGGGAGCGACGAGGTGCGGACACGTGGATATGGTGTCTCTTGCACAGCTGTGTTCCTCTCGGGAGCCAATGCATTCGCCACTAGTTTGAAAGGACTGGAGGATCACGATTGGCTCCGCCTCAGTTCGTTCTTATGGGACTTACGAGACTTGGCTCGCCCCCGAGATGCCTTGTCTCGCCTCCTGCGGTCCTCGATCAGAAACGACAGAAAAGAGTCTCTAGACGCAAGCGCGCTCACAACGGGGTCCATCCATCCATTTCAGCCTCTCTCAATGCTGGAATTCTCTAATGACTGCAGCGCAGGAAGCGTCTCCGCTCGCAAAAGGCCTCGTCTCGCCTCCTGAGAAATCCAGACCACCAGAACGAACCGAAGGAGTCTCCGGATGCGATCGTGATTAAAGCAGGGGCCCATCCGTTCTAGCCATTTTCAATGCTGACAAATTTCTGTTGTTACATTGCAGAAGCGTCTCCGCCTGCGAAAGGCCCTGTCTCGCCTCCTTTGAAGTCCGGCCAGAACGAACGGAAGGACTCTCCGGAAGCGAGCGCGAACCAATCGGGGCCCCCAGCGGCAGTCGGCCCGGAGGCCTCGTCTCCGGCCTCGTTGAACGGGAGCCGCAGCAGCGCCGAAGAGCTCCTGCAGTTTGACTTTCGGAAAACACGGCCCGAGAAGAAAACGCGCCGACCAAACGCGTGGAGTATGAAAGCGGGGCGAGGTGGGAAAGCGTTGGACGGCAGTCCGGTGGCTGATTTGGAGAGTGGCACGAATGCTTCCGACCGGTCTGAAAGCGAGGATCGGAATAAGGACACAGGTACGAAAGCGTGCGACCGGTCCGGCAGCGCTGAGCCTGGTTCGGACGGTTTTGATTTACGTCGAGCAGAGGAAAGGAGGGCAAGGGGAACGGTTCGGAGAAGGGGAGTGAGGAACCGTGGCGCCCGCTCCCCCTGAAACGAGAGGCCTTCCCCGAGCTGCAAGACGAGGGCGCCACTGACTCTCCACAAGGAGTACCTGGCTGCTGTCAACCACGAAGACACCCGGCTGGCCGTCGCTTGCGAGCGGGCTTTCTTGGCGACCTTGGACGGGTCGTGCCGGACCCCCATTGCGGGGCTGGCGGTCAGGAACGCGAGCGGGGGGTGCAGCTTCCGGGGCTTGGTGGCCACCGTCGACGGAAAGCAAAGTGAGGTTGCATTCTGTCAGAGGATTACAGACGAGACGCTGATTGCTAACGACGAGAAGAGGCGCTTTAGTAGGACTCACTTCTGCTGAGATGCGTCTAGAGTCCAGCATCTTTTCCGCCATGTCGTTACGTCGAAGTTGATTTGGGGTCCTGTCTTTTCTGAGTCGAGAGAAACCAGGAAGTACGGTTGACAGAATGAGCTCGGGAAGAGACTCGTGCTCTGCTTGCGATCTGCTCGTGATCCGCTCGTGAACTGCTCGTTATCACGCTCATTAGTATTATTCTTGTCTTTCATTTCTGTCTTCTGTTGATCGTGGGGAAGGAATCTCTTTGACGATCGGAGGAGTAGCGAGAAAGGACGCCCTTGCAATTCGGAGCACCTTCGTTGTTTGAACGAATGGGTTCTCTGGTCGCTCTTCTCATCCACACCACCTTACCTCTCGCAAAAGGTCCCATACACTCTTAAGGCTCAGCCACATGCGTCCCTTTCATCGGTTCAAACGAAGTGCCTGCTGCGTTCTCTTCGGAGGCGTCTTGTTTGTGGCGTTTGATCTTCTCATGACCACCACTTGTTGTCCCTTGTATTTTGCGTTCTGCCGAGGATCTCAGTCTTGGTTACGATCCTTTGCAGTACTCCGACCAGCAGAGAAGGCGAATACACATACGAGGATATGGTTGCACTGGCGAAAGACGCCGGCGAGGAGCTGCTGAAAAATGCCGGCCCCGGGTTCTTTGATTGGTAGAAGACCATATTGCGCTGATTCACCTTTGGTTCACCTTTGGCTAAGAAGTGTCTGGGATAATTGTATAACAGAAAGGGTTGGGCAGAGCACTCGATTTGCAAGTCTTTGTGCAGAGCAGGGCTCGCGAAGGAGACCAAGAGTCTGCGTCCTGCCAGTTGATGACCTGCGAGCAACTTCGTAATAGTGCTCACTGTATGTCATATCTTTTCAGCACTTGAACGAAATTTTTGCGAACAAGAAGTTTCATGCTGAGTCTGAGGACAGACTCAACTCGGAATAAGATGTAAGGGTATGCACGAGGCTTTCAGAGATCATCACCCATGTGTAAGCTGCGCAGTGCATCTGTTCATCTCTGAGCGCTGAAATGCAACTTGGCAATTCTGCGGCTCACGTGCACCCGCCTCACTGAGGCTGCCAGGGCAACGTGTTGCCATTACCGGGCTGAAGTACTGCAAGGCGGCCACTTTGATTGCATGCATATTGTGCTCATGATAATTGCTCAGTCCTTGCAGCGTCCGCCCACTTGTAGCCAAATATTAGTGCCCTGGAGTACGGCCACGTTAGAGACAATATTGACACCTATCTCGTAACTTGTAACTTAAGTTAGCTGGAGGCGTACCAGCTGTCTTCCCTCCAACATCAATCAAGTCGATTCGACCACCAGCCCTTCCTTGGGCTCTGCTGTCAGCAGCCCGCTGCACTTTAATGCCACCTGTCCTCTATAGACAGGCGATCGCGGGCCGGGCGGCCGCGCCCTTGAACTCGTCAGGAGGGCCTATCATTGGCGGCCGCCATATATGGAGCTGTCAAGATCAGGGCATGCATATACTCGGAACATGCGCCGCGAGCGCGAGGCCCTTTAGATACCGCGAAAACCGCGTTGCTCGGCCCGTCCAAACCATTAGTATGCACGCAACCTGAACTAAGGGTAGTCGCATGCATGAATAAAAACGCATCCGCCGGTGATTCACTCCGGGTATCTCAGGTATTTTGCGTGCAGCAGTGACTGCATGACATATGCAACAACTCTCAGTGGATGAACATGCATGTAGCTAGACTACCAGCGAAACAATTGAGATATGTGCGACACTTCCTGCATGGATGCGTTTTTCTACTAACCTAGTCTTTCAAAACTCGGGACTGAGTCCAGCGGTTCCCGATCATTGCGACGAAACAGCCATGGGTGCCGCTGACAAATGGATATATGCAGGCTTTGTAGTATGGATTATTCATCGACTATGGATGCACTGTTAATGCATCATGCTGCAATCCTTCATTGTGTTTCTCAGGACTCAAATTGAATGACTGCAAGCCTTCCACGCAAGATGTTAATTGGAAAGTCAGGTATGCCCAGGGGCTTAAGCTTGACTGTCCAAGACAGCATTATTCATCGATCCTGGTCAGCATGCTGTGCACGTCTGATCAAGCACTAGTCAAATGTGTGTCATTGTCTCGTGGGTGATACTTTAGGAGGCCTCCTCTCTTCAACCGGACCTTGTTCCGACTCTAAAGGACGCCGTAGCGTTTCATGACGACTGCTCGCTTCACCTTCCATGCGCTTACTCATCTCGAGCCAGTCGAAAAACTGCATCTAAGTCCCCCCAATAGATAGAGAGGCGTGTAATGTACAATCGACCCGAAAAAAATTCAGGTCCCAAACCTTTGCAAGTTCGGACCCCCAACCGCTGCATTGGGCAGGCAACCACAGCGCTCGGTGGCGCTCGAGAACTTGGGTCGGCTCTCCCGAAAGACGGACTGGCAAGCCAGGAAATCAGGTATGTTAGAGGGGTGCTGACTCACTTGGGATCCATTTGACGCATAGAAAAAGTCGTGGACTTTGACGACACCAGAGTTCTCTCGGCACCACTTGAGAGAATTCAAGAGGACTTATCCTTGCAGAACTTTCCGCTCTCTCGAGGGGGCCACAAACACTGCAATGTGATCTGGCGAACGCTGGAATAAGCTCACGGCTGTTGTTCCGTAGCTCACCTCAATGTGGAGCCCACTGCGGTCCGACGACGTGGACCTCTCCTTCAGCGCCGTTGAGGATGTACTTGAGCTCGTTGAGGTGCTCATCTTCCTGAGCGAAGTCATCGTAGATGATGTGGTGCGTCCCCTCCTTCGAGTCGTACGAGTGGACGACCCCAGAGAAGTAGAGGTCGGTCTTCACGTCTCGATGTGATCCCTTCACCCAGAGGACCTTGGAGAGAAAAACAGAAGTCAGGAAAAACACTTCGCTGTGCAAGTGAGGTGAAGCACGGCTTTCTGATCAACGTGGAAATCGAGATGCCAATCTTCCAGAAAGAGAGACGGATTCTTTCCCCATGTGATCCACGATTTTTCTCATCCTTCAGCGGACCTATACGGTCTAGCATTCCTTCCTTCTATGTTTCACACTTGAAAAAAAGACGAAAAGCTCTCTCGTGGGTCTTTTGTCCCAATTCTTGGTGTCTTCTCTTACCCTTTTGCAGATAAGGGTTCAAAACAAGAGAACGAGACTGGGACCGACTGAACGACATTTTCGAGAAGCAACACCCCATCAGTATTTCTTCAAGATTCCCCTCGTCTCTTACCGCAATCCGCTCCCCAACGTAGTCGCCGTCAACTTCGCTCGTGAGGGACTCCACCTCCCGCCTCGGAGTCTTGCTCACGTAGGACCCGCTCAGAATCATGCGCTTGCGCCGGTCCTGCCAGCCTTCCCGCTTCCGCTTCCGCTCCCCGTTTTCCCCTTGGGGCTCAGGCTTCGGTCTCGCAGGCTCCACCGTTTCCAAGTACTTCCTGTCCCCTTTAGGTCCATTAGTCGTCCAGCTCGCGGGCCCGTAGAAGAGCTTGTTCCTGGAGCCTCCGTGCTTTGCGAGCGGTCCCGAGACGGTCATCACGGAGTAGCGGTACTCCCGCAACACCACTGCAGTCTCGCACGATGTGATGGGGGGGGTCCAGAATTTGCCGTGCACGTCGCTCGACTTCTTAGTGCCCTCCTGCTGTGGAGCCAGAAGAGTGCGGAGGTTTAGCGCCTTAGTTGGGGGAAGTTGGGGGGGGCGGCGCACGACATGTGGTCCTTGAGTCTTGCGGAAACAGATTTGTCCTTTCTCTTTCCTTAACCTTAACCTTTCGTAAAATCAAGCAATACCTTCGCAAGGGAATCGAAGTAGAGCAGTAAGCAATAGTGGCTTTGATTGGTGTCAAAAGGAACCTCCTGAAGTCGAATGCAAATGACAATTCTACTCTGAGACCGCCAGATTGACGAGAGAACCCGAATACTCCAGGGTGTCAACCAAAGCCTCTCATCATGGAACAAAACTTGCCTGGAGGTGAGACTTGGAGAGACACTCTGGAAAACTGCGAACAAGTAAGATGGTACTCAAGAGAGCGTCCCATTCGCCCTAGCTTGGATTCAACATCAAGGTGAGATATTGGAACCATCGCCTCAACTGTCAAGGCTGTAACAAGCAACACAAGAAGATGCGCCGTCTTACTTACCGGCCCAATCAGGTAGTGCCCTTTCTGCTGGTAGCAGACCATCATGTTGCAGCGCATGATCGCCATGGCCGCGTTGGAGCACACCATCGGGTCAAACCTGTTTGAAAGGGGGTTCCTAGCTTATTGTACCTTTTTGATTATCTGGATTGAAAGCTGCTTGTGATGATGTAATAGTTACAACCCTTTCACCAAGCAAGTATCACCTTTTCATGGTTTAAGACTCACTGTCCGAGCAAGCGTGGACTTTATGCAATCTCTGTCAAGGGCTCCCTCCCCTCTACCCATGGCATTTTTGAAATAAGACACCGCCTCACAAAACCTGAAGTCCATTCTGCTTTTCGAACTCTCCAGCAATGAGCAAGGGAGTTAAGCAGGCAAATCCTTCGTGGCAAATACTTTTCAAATGCCTTTCCAATTTGAAAAAACAAAAGCTTGCCCTCATACCCACCTGTCATTGAGACACGCGAAGTCCTTCGCGACCTTCACGACGATGTTGACAAGGTCTTTCGCCAGCTGGGGATTGCTCCGGAAGGCCGCAATAGGGACTCCAACGTCTAGTCTGCATTTCAGGAAAATCTATTGAGAAGCTGCTTCAGAGGCTTCTCTGGAGGGCTGCCAATCCTCAAAGTTCTGAAATGGTAGCTAAGAATTGAGGAATGATTGCTGAGAAGTTGAAGTCAGGAAGGAAGCAAAGGGCTTTGATCCTTGTGAGAATCTGAAGGGTCTGGAGAATCATATTTATATTTAAGCAAAAGGCTCAAGCCCACGTAAAGATACCTGGCGAGCAAAGCTTGTCTGATCATTCAGACACGAGTGACCACCTGCGTGGTCTCACATTCCTCATCTACCTAAGGCCTGTCCACTGCCTTCAGGAAGGCTTGCGCATGTCTGCAAGCCTCTGGTTTGGTAAACAATCATGCAAAAGTCGCCACTCGATGAATTTATCGAGTGCAGATCTTGCTTACCCCAGCTCGTACCAGACGCAGCCCACAATCTCTGACCGTCCCGCAGTGCCAAAGGCCCAGAAACCGTTCCTGATGGCAAACAAGATGATAAACTAAGGTTGCTTCGCCTGCTCCTCGTGCGATGCTGCAAAATGTATGCCGTCCCCCCCGAACAGCACCCCTGTCCCAAGGAGGCTCGCCAGAACTTCCTGCCGGAAGACGTCTGGCTCTTCAAACACGTCTGGTCCGCACTTGTAGACACGGCGGCGCCACTGTCTGGATCCCAGCACCTCGCCAGGTAGGAGATCTCGCACCTCAGCAGAGATGGACGAGTAGTTGATCGCCTCCGAAGTCTCGCAGAGGACGAAGCTGCAGCCCTGCCTCTCCAGCGCCTGGTTTTCAAACTGAACGCAGGCCACCATCCTGCACTGATCTCCGCGGGGACCAAAGTGGGCACATGGGAATTTGTCTAGGTCAGCGTCTGGAACCCAAAATGCATACCCCCCATTGCGGAACGAGAAGCGGATGGCAGTGATCTGCCTTGTTGATCGTGGGTCCTGTTCCGCGCTAGGTTCCAAAAGCAGCTCAAGAGAAGCGCCGTCCTGGACGAATGTTTTGCACTTCAACATGGCGCCCTCCTCACTAAGGAGCTCCAACCGCTCTAAGCTTGCTTTTGCTTCTGCATGCTTGTTGGCGTGCTCCCCTCCCTCCACATTCTTGCGGATAACAAACTTAATTTTGCGGAGGAGAGTGCGACCGCCGAACCGCTTGAGGCCAGTATTTGCCTTCTGTTTAATGATATCTGTAATAGTCCCCTCCGTCATGACTCATGACGCTTGTCTCCTGGGTGACCGCAGCAAAAAGCGCCTCCAATGAGCGGTAAGAGCGGCTGCAGGTTTTTTCGAGTGGTGCTGCTTTTGGCCATGGACCCTTGAAAGCTCTGCTTTTGAAGGGCTTGACACGGCTTGTGAATCCTCCAGAGGTCCTCCAGAGTCCAATTCGTCACGCGGGAAGACTTTGAAGTTTGAAAGGGGGCAATTTAGGTAGTGCAAAGGTATAGCGGGTTTGCATTTCGGGGCAAACGCGGCAAATTTGAAATTGAAGCCGGGGTTCTGGCACGTGGTCACGGTGACGCGATGTACCATCGCGGCCGGGCACTGCAGCCGCATTATCATTTCGTCGACGTTCGTTCGACGAACGTCGCGCGATCTGAGCTGAAAATTCGGGAATCAGTCTGAGGCCCTATTCTCATTAGCGGCGGACGGCACAACAATTTTTAATCTAAATCTTCTGATTGGCTCCGGCGAATGTGGAAAACTTCTACCGCGCTTCCACTAGCAGTTGTGCCGGCGGAACTCGATAAAAAAATGCTTACGTCAGCGGCACAAAAATATTAAAAAGTTCGACCCTTGTGCCCCCTCGGGTCGAACTCCTATTTTTCTGTGCCGGGCAACCACGTGGTTGAACTGGCCACTCACAGCCCGAGGTGCTAGATTCTGGCGCGCCAGGGCTGCAAGTTGCAACGTAGTGATGACTGTGCACAGGAGGCAAGCACAGCAGCTGTAGGATAGCCTGTAGGGTACCTAGCTGGTCTTTTGCCTGCTCGGGGTTTAGGGTTTTGCATGCCAGCGTGGCAATTCCCGATTTTGTACCAGGACTTGTGCCGTGGTGTGATTTCACTTGCGGCCGGCACAACTTCACAAGTTTTCGCTTTTTTGGGCACTTCCGGGCAAGTTCCGGGCAAAAAAGGATTTATTAATTGTTGTGCCGTCCGCCGCCAATGAGAACAGAGCCTGATTCAGGAAGTGTCAGACAGCGTGGATCACTGTCACGTTCCGGAGTTTGAGGCAGACCGTTACTTGTGCCACGTTTGCCATTCGACACCGTCGGATAGGCTGACACGTTCGACCTGGCTGAGTCCCAACGGCTCTATAGAGCAATGGGTTCAAACTCAAAAGAGGCTGGAGTCTCGAGATTCCGATCAAGAATCATTAGAATGTGAGCCCGAGGTGCCTGGCGGATTCTACTCTAGGTAGTCCACGACCTTGAGACTTGTAAGACTCTATCTGCTAGTCTCAATCGACTTGCGTCTTGAGCAAAAAGAAGGGCAACAATTTCGAGAGACCACAATTGTTCCGAAGCAGAATCAGGTTCTCCATCAAATGAGAATTTTCAATAGGTACTCCTCCTTAGAGGAGTCACAAAGCCACTTCTCCAACCACTGGAGATGACCATGAGCGCACACGTCTATACTTGGGAGCGCGGCTGCCTATGCCGGACTCAGGTCAGCGCTGGTCACAGGGGCTTGGAGCTCAAACCCCAACGGAGCTCCTCATTTCACCAAGGGCCCAATCAGCTTTTCCAGCACCACTCCGTCCCGGGACAGACGTGCCCCTGAGGCCTATCCTGCACCTGATCAGGCCAATGGAGGACGTGCAAGGGGCCAGACAAGCTGTGGAGGATCCTGAAGACAGCGGACCGGAAGGACGGGATGGGGGGACTACTTACCAGCTTTTATCTCAAAAAAATTCTCTACTCACCATTCCCACTTATGCTACAGGTTGGAGAGCCTTTGCTCAGATCAAGCTTCACTTCCACACTATCTGCTGGTTTACTCCCTAGAATCAATTGTCTTTGTCTTCTCAATCTATCAGGAATGCGCACGAAGCGAAGGTATCTCCAAAGGATCGCAACGACACGAGACTAGTCGGAATGGTGATGGGCTCAATGCTCGAGGACTTCGGGGACTTGATTTCTTTTGCAATCTTGACTCAATGTTGCTGCTCCATCCTAAAGGCTCGTAAGATTTACTAAAGGTCAAGCTTTTCCATACTCTCTACCTCCTCCAAATCCATTTTCTTTGCTTCCTGATTTTCAATCCATCATGAAAGATACCCTTTGGAGTGTATTCAAGGGAGCAAAGTGAAGGGGACATGGTGGGCTGGCCAATCAAGCACATTCTACATGAACACCTCTCAACATTTCTCCTTTACTCGAGAGGTTGGAGACCTCACACAAGCACAAGTCGTGCTTTAATATCATGAAAGCGCAAGAGGCAAGGATAATTAAGAGTAACCTCAAGACACTAATTGTGATTGGCACGCCCCTCTACCAATTCTCCTTGGATTTTTGGCTCACTTAAGAGGCTCATCGATTCTACATTATTGTGGTAATTGGAGACGGTTACTCAAGTGATCCAACACTAGTCGCATGAGCCATAGAAGGAAAGTTTAAAAGGGCATTCAAGAGGAGACAATGTGGAGCCCATTTGGAGAGTCTTATGACTTGAGTCATTGTCCACTTCTAATTAGCACATCTCATGACCCTCGGAGATTTGTATTGCTCATGATTTCCTAAGTTAGTGAACAAGGCTAATTCGCGAGCTAGGGCACATTCAACTCTCCAAGAAATCGATCTTCTCTCTTTTAGATGTGAGCTAGGCTTGACTGGCAAGGGGACTCAAAACATATAGTGTCTTTTCAAGTTCACCATTGGCAAACCACTTTTTAAGCTAAGGGCAAATGACCATTTCAATCATAAAAGCTCGTACGCCTCCCCCCAAATACAAAACCCAATTCGAATTCTCCCTAACCCTCTTTCTAAACCTCACTTTGAGGAGGGGCACACGTTTAACCTCTCTTTTCCTTGAGTGGGAGGATATTCGTACATTAACTCAAATTCCTTCTCTTTCTCGAGTGTTGTTGTAATTGGGCTTAATTGGCTCATCATTGGGTTGTCACGAGAGATTGAGCTCCACAAATAAGCATGATCGAAGTTAAAGATGCCATGCAATAGCATAAATGACTTGAAAAGGTGTGGCGCGAGCGTTGGTATGGTCGGAGAAAGTTGCGTTAAATGAAGGTGATTTGCTACATGGGACAGTTACGGTGGTTTTTCGCCCGGCGGAAATCTGCCGCAGACCAATTTATTTCGGGCGCGCGACGTAGCATATCCGTACGGTATCGCAAATTTTCGCCGGCGAAACACAAGGGATGTGTAGGACCTCGATGGGTACTTCCGAGGATATTCCTCCGGAAAATTGCACATTTGCCCCCAATTTTTTCCAATTTGTTGCATTTTGGCCTTAAAAAAGGCCTTTACATATGGCTATAAAACTGCACATTTAAGAGACATGTCTGTGGGAAACTCATGCAGTGGGCCCATGATGATGTTGACAACACATGCAGAAGCTTTGTAAAGCATTCTCCTAAGCTTTTGCTGTGAAGTTGGAGCCATTTCTACTTCATGGTGGCTTGATGCTCAACCACCATTCTTCCTGAATTTCGTGGGAAGATGATCGATTGACACTGCAGTTCCATTCCCATGGATGGGGGGACATTCCACTAGGCCAGAGGGGGGGTCCCAAGCGGGTATGCATCGCAGGCCTTGTACCCATGGTACATTTGTCCCGGGACGGTGACTGAGTCGGTCCGTATAGTAAATGAACGCCCCGTGATTCGTGACGGGTTACAACATGTACCGGTACTCCGCTCTATACGTGCCTATGGGTACCGTACCGAAGTCCACGCTGGGTACCAACACGTAGCAAAGTAGGAACCTAGTAGCTAGTGCCTAGGCTAGGTACCTACCTACTGCCTACTAGGTACCCGGGTAGGTAGGTAGCTAAGGTCCCAGGTACCGTACCTACTAGGTAGGTAGTAGGGACTGCTCAAGCCGGGCCGCCGAGGTCCCGGTACCTACCTTTTAACTAATATATTGGGTACCGTAGGTTTACCCAGTACAGGGACTACTCATGCAGCCTTGGGGCGGTGTCGTTCGAGTGAATTGCCACGAACTGTTTTCGAAAAGTGGGGTGTTTGTCGTACTTCGGTAACCCTACGGGTATTCTTGCTTGAAGATTACAAGGCCGGAAGCTTTTGACACTCGGTTCGAAGCACTTTCCCTACGGAGTGCAGATCCCAGAGCCGGAGCTGAATCGGCCGATATTTGCCCCGATTTTCCGGCGATTTTGCGCGCCACATTAAAATTTGGGGCGCAGTGCCGGCGGTGACACCGTGCACGGCCGAGTTTAATTTCGCGCGATATGTCCACGGTTTCTGCCGGGATTGTGCCGCGATTTCCCGCCGGGCGAAAAACCACCATAGCTGCCCCGTGTAGAGCACTCATCCAACTAGGCTCCTCCAAAGGCCGGTCGCGAATGAGATCGAGACACCATCTCAAGGAGGGGGCCTAATGCCCATTGATCGACGAAAACGCATGAGTAGAAGATCGTCCGAAGACAGCTTTCCGTACGCCTTTTGCACATTTTCAGTTTAAGGTCCTGATTGAAGGCCTGACAAATGCTCCGGCGACGTTTCAGACCGTAATGAACTCAATCTTCGCGCCTTATCTGAAGAGGTTTGTCGTTGTGTACTTAGACGACATTCTCATCTTTTCGAAGTCTGAGGAAGAACACCAAGCGCATGTGCGCCTAGTTCTGGACGTTTTGCGTCGCGAGCAGTTTTACTCGACAAAAGTGAAGTCCAAGTTTGCTCAGACTGAGATCC
>DF237006.1:0-13188 GCA_000708835.1 Klebsormidium nitens
CCCGATGCGGGCCAGCCGGCAGAGGAGACGATACCGCACGGCACCCATTCAGCATTAGAATTCCACGACAAGCAGGTGGGCATCCGTCAAAAGCAAGCAACAAGATAGTTGGTAACTTGCAGTGCCTACCTCTGGATAAAGGCTTTTCAAAATCTTGCCGTCGACCACCAGATCATGCCAAGTCGACAACCACTCAAAAAAGATCATAATCATCTACAAACTTAACTGCACATTCGACATTTGTTGTTTGAAAGCGTCGATCCGACGCGGAGCTTTGCTTGACAAAGTCCAGCACTGGCGCCAAGCTGGTGTCGAGGCCGCATTGCGTCAATTGTTTCTGTTTTTCCTTGACGAAACTCGTGTATGTCACTTGCAAGGCCATTAGAGAATGAAAGAGACGTCTAAACGATTGAGTCTCTCTGTCAAGACGTGACTTGCAGAATGTGAAATAGCAATGGCGCAACTTTCATCACGGCAGCGAAATGTAAAGGTCCAACATCTTTTCAGATGGCTTTTGTCGAGAAGCTTCCAACATTGCTACAGCTTCTCCCAAGCAACCTTCTAGTTTTAGTGTCATCTAATCTGAACTAATCATCACTCGGCAACGTACATACTGACTAGATTAGACCAATCTTTTCACTAAAATTGGACAGGTTGCTCGCGAGAAGCTGTAAGTCTTACTGGCCCTAGCTCATTGAAGAGTTATAGTTCCGTGGCGGCGTCATCTAAAGAGCTGGGAAACACGTTCGGCTTTCACCAAGGATCTTCTATTCTCCCGTATTGTACTAACGTGACTTGCAGTGCTCACAAGCTACCTATGGTGGGTACTGGCCGATCGTCGATTCCGACTCCGACCGCCACGAAATCGACTTATCGCGTATTGAGTATCGTCAGTATCACCGGCGGTTCGCGTCACGGCGACTCAGGTTTATGTTACTCGGGCGGTACGAGTACTGAGAAAATTTTGCTGGGCCGTGAGTGAGTGTGAGGAAGTCGATAGACAGTGTCATATTTTACACTTTGAGAGCAGCATCAAATTGGCACGCGAAGAAGAGCCCTATGCAGCTTAAAAACACCTCGGACAAGCGAAAAAAAATGTTGGGAGAGCGTCATGGAGGCTCTTTTGAAGGTCCAGCATCATGTTATGTTGAGGACAAATCGGAACAAGCACCATGATAGCCGCAAAGTTGGCCGCCATTGCTTGCTCATGAAAAGCGCTATTCCCCACACTCCTGTTTCAACTTGTTGCACTCTTCTTTCAGATTAGGTACCGCAATATTCGACGGTGATTCGAGTCGGAAGTTCCGACCGAGACCATGAAATTCAAATTTTACGTACGGCCTGACTTATTAGGTACCGTACCGCCGGATACTCCGGAACTTTCCGATGATTGGTATTTCAGAGAAATTCGAATTCATGAACTCGGACCGGATTCTCGATAAACGGTCTGTACGGTCGTCACTGTCGCGTACATGATTTGTCACGACGCGTTACACCGGTGATTCAAATTTGAGACCGGACCGTCGCGCGATCGATACCGGCGATACCCACCATAGGTTGCTTGTGCTACAGATGCAAGCGTGTATACAGCATTACTCAACCAAGTCTGGTCCTGACACTTGGCCGGAGATTGATGGCCGTCAATTCAAGCATGTTGTCACCTTTGTCCAAACTCGAGGAGTTAAATCGGATCCTCGAATACACAAGAGACGTCTCGTAAATGCTGCTTCCTGGAGGCTGCTTGCCAGTTGCTCGCATACTTTTCGCCTTGGCCGCAGTCGCACGCGCGGCATGGCACGAGACGGGCCGCCCCGCTCCCTCAGTGGGGCATCCCTTGGAGCAGAGCGATGAATTTACGAATGTTCTTCTGCAACCTTGCGGACATCGCCACAAGTTGCGTCTTACAACATGCAGAAGAGACCATCGAGCACTATTGATAGTACTTCTAGCGTTTGGAATTCCGATGGCTCTTCGACCGTTTAGCGGCTTGCGAGGAACCGCTCCTCAACACGCTTTGTTGGCACGCCAACTTTTTGGCAGAGCGTTTTGAACATTTGCTAAAGGAAAACAAACTATTCTAATGCTAAATTACAAAATTATTGAGGGAGTGTAAGGAGGCCGGCCGTCCCCGCCTTGGCCATGCTGACCCCTCTCCCAAATTCTAGATATGTCATCTTCATTCATGGATCTGTGATAGTACAGGCATAGGTCTAACTCTAGGCTTGCCAAAAGGGTGTCGAGGAGTGACCGGTCCCCCTTGATGATTACTAGCGGCAAACGCAAGTGGTTGTTTGTCAATAGCATGCGAGTCCTTCCTCCAATATGACGTTGATTCCACTTTGGGTCTGATTGGAAACAACGGGGCTCCACGGAATCACAAAAAATGCCGCTCACGTGACTTAATTCCTCGATTTCAAGCTAGTCATTGGCGCTTTGCCAATCGAGCCGGAAACTATTAAGTATAAGCTGTTGCTCGGAATCAAACGCGAAACGAGTGGGCCGGATGATGATCATGTGGAGGTTTCATGTTGATCTATCACATATTGGCCATATCAACGTTGTGGATCACCTACAAAATACCGTGCAAAAATTTGTGGTGAAACGGTGGTAGATTACAATGTTTGCTTGTACTCAATTGTCACGACGGAGTGCCGATCCCTTTTGAGGAACTTAAGGTAGGGTAACCCGGCGGCTTCAACACCCCGCCCTATGATTGCCAACGAAGAGCGACGAACTGTGTCACAATGTAATTACGGTTAACGAATGTCACTCGATAGTTGAAGGAATGTTCCGAAGTATACAGCTTCTCCCGAGCAACTTGCCAGTTTTAGTCTAATCTAGTCAGTCTGTTGCTGAGTGCAATTAGTCTAGATTAGGTGACACTAAGAATGGCAGGTTGCTCGGGAGAGCGCTGTTATCAAGATTGAAAACGGACTCTTAGAGCCTAGTAGGGCTCCTAAAGCAGCATTCGGTTCAAGCTTTCATTAGCTTCAATCATCCCGAAACCAACTCGCCGCCCTTTTGAACTAGTCGAGACGGATATGTCACCGATCTCATATGAGTCGGAATAGGATCAACAACCGCTTGAGAATTCAGCATATCTTTTAAATGTTCATAAAGTCGTTAGCTCATCAATCGACGTTCTAGGGTCCTTCTGAAACGTCTACAAGCAATGCTTGCAATGTCGACGAAACAACTGCCTCAAAATCTGTGCCAAATGTCGTTTCAGTAGTAATCCTTAAGCTAGCTTCATCTCCGAAGCTCATGTCTCTCTTAATAATTGTCGCGGTTTGACCCTCCCTTCCGCAGAATGACACAGGTTCCACGGATGGCAAGGTCTGGTTTGACGGGTTTGGCGACGAGATACTTGACGTCGCACTCACATCTTGCATCTGTAGATTAAGTGTGCTTTCGTCAAGCATCTTGAGTGCCCCCTCCCCACCTCCTTCGGGAAGCGCACAATGGCTGTCCACTGTTGGAACGTGTTCCGCAGTTTCGCCCTCCTCCGGAGACCGCATTTGGCCTTCGGAGCCACCTCCCAGCGGGCTACTCCTGCAAGCCCAAGCGAGACTCCGCAACTGAGCCTATCGAGAATGATGTGAACAGAATATCAATGTCAAATCTTGCAAGGAGAAACGGAGCACGTCACGATCAATTGATCCTCGTTGTTACAGTCCTGACTGCAACATGTCCCCATGCTGTCTTTCTTCCTCGTGTAGGTTGTCGTGCCCACCTCATGCCGTCCTCGCTCTTCCCCGCGTCTGCTGCTCCCCCCGCCTCGTCTTGCTGACCCGCTGCTCCGGTCTGGTCACCTTCTACCGCCTGCGTCTCGGCAAACATGACTGACGCTTGAGTAGCCAGGAGTACTGACAATGAGAGCATGGATGAGGAAGGGCGCTGTACAGGGGGGCCTCGTAAGGCTATCAACCATTTTCCTCCTGACTCTGGTCGTGACATGACGTCGGATGTGCGTGGCACATTGCACTCAAAGCCAAAGAGACCTTTTCCAGAGAATATGTTTGGAGTACGGTCGAGCACTGTTGGGTCCGCGAGAAAGCCCGCAGCATGGACGGCGGCATCGTGCGGCTCACCGTCTCCTGTGGCGGGGGCGGGTGCGGAGCGGGCGTGGGGTTGCCCAAGGGTGCCTTGTTGCTCAGGTCCCGGCTGCCGCGGTTGGGGCTTCGGAGCAGCTCCATGCGCCTGCACAGCGGCGGTCAAGGGAGGCAACAAAGGGGGGGGGCGGAGCAGGGAACAGAGGAGCTTGCAAGCGGGGAACGCGGGGCAGCCGTGGTGCGAGACAGACATGCGCAACAAGGCAGCGCAAAGTCGCGCCGCGCGGGCATGGCGCCGGGGCGGGATACTGCTTGGTCAGCTGCGCGGTGGCGCTCATCTGGTCCGCCAGCACCTTGAGAGCAGCGCGCACGCGCAGCGCCTCGGCAGCGTCGACCTGAGGGCGGTAGCCCGCCGTGGGTGGGAGGGTGGGGGTGGGCGGCGAACGCGCGCGGACGAGGCCGGTGCAGAAGGGGTCGAGCGCGATGTCGAAGCCGAGCCAGGCCTGCACCGCGGGCTCGCTACACCAGCGCAAGGCCCGCGCAGCCGGGTCAGGGTCCGGCCGCGAGTAAGACAGGGGAGAGAAATGACGCCCGCTCAACAAGGAGGACGGGACGCGCGCAAGGCGTCCGAGTCAGGTCGGGGCGACAACACAGGTTGACCAGCAGAGAGGATGCGACTCAATCTCGATTCGCACGCAAAGCCGCTACTACACGCTAAGCGGGCCTCTCGTGCTCGCCACTTTATTTCCCGCTCATTCCACGCGTGCGGCGGCTCACTTGTGCAGCAGGTTGCCGAGGTCGGTGTTCATCTTGGCGAGGTAGTCCTGCCCCGCCCACACGAACGCCCGCTGGTGGCCCTGCTCCGCGCGCCACGCCGCCACCGCCTCCACCGCGTCCAGCGACGCGCCGCGCACCGCGTCCAGGCACGCGCCCAGCGCGCCCCTGCACGCACGCACCACCGCCGCACCAGTCACCACCGGAGACACCACCGCCGCGTGCGGCACAAGTGAAGCCAGCACACGCAGTGACGTCCCCAGCGAGCTTGATCCGGAGTTTGGGCCAGGCCTGGCAAGTCTAGTGGGCAGTGCGGCGCGGGGGGGCTGACCTGTGGGGCAGGGCGTCCGGCGCGGCCTTGGCAAGCAGCAGCGTGCGCAGCCGGCCCAGCAGCTCCTCGCGCCGCCGCACCGCCTTGAGCACCTGCACCGCAAGGCCCAGCCAGCAGTCAGCCCGTACCACGCGCAACAGAAGGCCAACACCGCGTCCGCTGAACGGCCGTCCTGCTTGCACGCCTCTCAGGCGGCCCCAGTGGCCGTAACAACGTTTCGAAGAGGAGGCTATCCAATGTATGGCGACCGAAGAGGACAATGACAGCTATTTCTCAAACCGGATCCGACAATCGTTTGGATTCTGCAATATTAACCTGGTATCTGTCGATTTGAGATTTGTGCGCATGCTCGTAAGACTTGTTTCAGAATCAAAACTCCTTGACCATGGTTGTTGCATCCAGTGTCCCCTCCGATCGCCAGCTTTCACGGACCTTCTTTTTCTTGAAACGACGGCGAACACTGTGACTGGATTCAGAGAGCAAACCGTGGTCACGTGAGAGGTTTCTTATCTGACAAAGATACGCCGAGGAATTGGTTAACCGAAATGGAGCATGCTCGCAGTTTGCGGACAAGGATTCGAACTTGGACTCGACGGCGGGCGTCAGGACCCTTGTGGACGGCCACGCCCGGCAGGCGGGGGAGGGCCGTGCGCGCACCTGCATTTCGGCGTCCTGGTCCAGGAGGCGCGGCGGCGAACGAGGACGCAGCCGACGAGACGTGCCGGGGCTGGCAGACCTGCAGCCACGAGGAGCGGTCAGGAGAGCGACCGCTGCAGGCACACAGAGCGGCTCAGCTGCGGACAGAGCGCGGGCGTGGGGGCAAGGCGGGCGGATGCGAGGGAGAGCAACGGGGCTAAAGTTTCGGCCCGCTGTTTTCATGTCGAGAGTCTGAAGCTACGAGGGAACGCTCACGTGGGGCTGCCCTTGACGTCCTTGGCGGGATGCGAGGGGGAGTGCGGGGCGTCGTCCGGCAGTGGGGACACCCGGGCAGTGCGCGCGTGGGGGCTGCCTGCGGGGGAGGTGCCCGGGGAGAGGTTCACCTTGGGGCTGGCGTTCCAGGGGGGGCGGCCGGGGGAGTCAGGAGAGGCGGCGCTGAGGGGGGCCGGGCCGGAGGGGGACCCCGAGGTGGGGGAGGCCGGCGGTGGGGGTGGAGGTCAGAATGGGGGCCAGCGAGGGCAGGCCCTTGCGCAGCGACTGCTTCTTGTCGTCCACATTAGCCGCGGTCGTCATGAGGGGGCTCCTGGCACAGGTCGCGCAGAGCGCAGGCGTGAGTGCCAGGTCGGAGACATGCAAAGGGCAGAGGGAAGCAACACCAGGTGCCGCAAGGGTAGGACTGCAGCAGGAGCCATACAGGCTGACAAGGCGTGAGGTCGCCGTGCCATTTCGAACGTGGAGGATACAAAGTCCGCCATGCCGTGCGGCAGGAGGGCCTACCGGGGGAGGGGCAGCAGCTGCGGCGCGACCTCGGCGTCCAGGCGGTGCGCAGGCAGGCGGCCGTACCTGCCACCCGAGACAGAGCAGGCACGCAGTGAGAGGAGCCGGCAAGGGGGCAACACGCGGGGAGGCTGCAGGGGAGCTGGAAAAGACACGGGGAAGATGAATCGTTGCTCAACAGTGAAGTACACGGCCCGGACCGGAGAAGCTCACTTCTTCAGGAAACTCCGTTCCCGCTGGGCCCGCTTCTTCTCCAAGTATGCCGACAGCTGGCGGCTGGCAGCCTGGGGCAGCGACGGAAACAGAACGCTGAGGGAGGGGTGGGGGCCAGGCAGCAGGAGGAGGGGCAAGGAGGACAGGGAGGCAGGCGCAATGGTGATGCAGGGCAGGCGGGGCAAAGGGGATGGAAGCATGCCGGCTTTGCAGACTACTCTTGGCACAAGTCTGTATCAGTCACTGGCAATGCGAAGGAAGTGATCTGTTGGCAACAAGAGAACATCAACCCGGAACGCATTGCTCACGTCATTCTTGAGGGTCTCCTTAATGGACTCCAGGAAAGCCGTCTTGACCGCTATGCGCTGCTCCAGCTTGTGCTGCAGGCGCAGCGGAGGGAAGGAAAGGTCGGTCGGAAGAAGACGGAGCATGTGCAAGCAAACGACCAACCAACACCGTAAAGGAAAGAGGCATAAGCACCCGTAGCCCAAGTTTGAAGGAGCTGGGGCTCAGTTCGGCCTAGCTGCCGCGGCGCAGGGGTGTGCGCGGGTGCCTGTGCAATGATACTGGGGGCGGGGCATGCGGGCGATGCCTCACCTTGTCCTCTTTCTGCCGCTCGGCCAGCCGCTGCCGGAGGAGCTGCAGCAGACAGAGGCAGGGGGTGGATGTGAAACTGTCCATCTAGAGGGAATGCGTAGCACACGCCGGACCCAGCACGGCAGATGCTCAAAGGAAAGCAGCACAAACCCGATCCCGAACCCATTGTGAGCAGCCCGTAGCTGCCTCATTCCCAGCCCTGCTAGAAGCAGAGACCCCTGGTCAAGGCTTACCCCTGGCGCATGCCGCAGTGGCCCTGACCACTGCAACAGAGCACTCAACAATGGCCACAAATGGCAGCCACAATTCAGCCTCAGTATCTCAGTTGCATGTTCACCTCTTTCTGATCGCCCCGCGTGATGACTGGCGCCACCTCCTTCCTGCCGCCCTGCCCCTTGCTGCCCTTCCCCGCCGCGCTCCTCCTTTTACCGCTGCCCGCTGGCTGCTGCCCCAGCTGCTGTTCCTCTTGGCGGAAGCTCCTGCGCGCCATCCTCTCCTCCAGGCTGCGCTTGCTGCCAATGCCCCACCGCGCCTTCTGCCCCGCCTTCGCAGCGTCCGCCCCTCTCTGCTGCTGCCGCCCAGCTCTCCCCTTGCCGGGGCTGCCCGTCCCTGCTGGCATGCCCACCCCCTCCCTGGACGGGGACTCTGGCCCTGCTGCTTCTGCCCCGGCAGGCAGGGCGGGGCCCCCAGGTTGCGCAGGCCAGGCGGCCACGTCGTCTGCCCCATTGAGGGTCTCCTGTGCACTTGCCGTGTGGCCATGAGCAGACTCCTCCTGCTCCTGCAGTGCTACCAGCCTCTCACGTGGATCCTGACATCAGGGAAAACGACGACGCTCAGAACCCACACCAGTGACCACCATCAATGTTACCAGCCCCAAAGTACGGCAGCTCATTTGAAGAGTCTTCGTCCCAGCTCCTGAGAGTCGAAGCTGAGCGCCTACTTTGGGCTGCGTTGCTGCAAAGCGTTGGCAAAGAATGGAGCTCAAGAGAGGCACTTCTGTGCTTGATGACTTGTGGTCCGTCTTATTGCACTCGCTGCTCCCCCTCACCTGGGCTTCGTTCTGGTCTCTGCCCCCTCCCTCGAGCTCCCCCTGTGCTCCCTCCGCTGTCTGCGGTGGGCCTGCAGCACCTTCTTGGCCGGCATCGCTCCCCCCAGCGGCCTCCTCTGCCAAAGGGGCAGTCTGTGGGTCAGAGTCAGAAGCAGGCGGCCCAACGCCTGGCCCGTCCTCAAGTGATGCTGCATCCATGTACTCGAGCCTGAGAGTACACTCTTAGCTTGCTCCCTGCAACTGTCTCTTACGTAAGCACACCAGCATGGAAGCAATCCATTGCATTGCTTCAATTGCGGGGCAACATCCGCTCGGTCCTGGGCGCAAGCGGCCTGGTTCTAGAACAAAATCCTTGGTGATGGTGTCACCAGATCAAGAGAATGTGCAGTAGATCTGTGACTGTAGATGATCGAACAGGCCACGGGATGATGCCGCATTCAAAACTCTCTTTGCAACATTCCGAGAAATCAAGCATCCGACCCTGTGTTGCAATGACAGTACCTAGAACCCTAAATTCTAATTGTCGAGCCTTGCAATGCACAATCAAGAAACGGGCACGCGGGTACGGTGAAATCGACGAGAAATTCATCAACACACGCGCTGGTGGGTATCGTACCAACGTCGTCGAAAGCCCAACCCTAATCTGAACCGTGTGTACTCGGGGTACTCATCAACGCTACATTTCTAGCACAGGCACTGCAGCCCAGTTGGCTGCGCAAATCATCACTCTTGCGCGTCCAATCAAAATCAGGTTAGGTACTGTGATCCGATCAAATGCTCAAATGCTCAAATGCTGTTATTATGAGTACACCCTGCGCATATAGCATGCCCGGGTAGGAACGTATGACATTGGAGATCGCGCCTCCTGCATCAAAGCGGTGTCAAAGGGCAATCAATCCGACAGCGCCCATGTGTGCCATGATGCAATCATCAACAATTGTAACATGCTGATGATCAGACTGTACCGTGCTATGCATCACATTCGCCATACAGCGGCCCAAGCCCCTTTCCATGCATCATTGCAGTTGGTCCCACGTTGGCCCGCAGTTGCAAGCACAAAGTCGTCTAGCTGCCTGACAACAGGTTTTGAGCTATTTCGTAAGAATGCAATAGAGCCGTTTTATTGCAAGAGTGCAGCTCAACATCGAAAGTTTTTTGGTTACGACAACTAAGGGATGTGAATGTTTTGTCACAGAGGTGTTTTTGCATTACACTCAGAGTCACTAACTGTCGGTCAAAGTACTGCAAGTCCGAGCATTGATCCAACTCGCCAACACGTTATGCTTGACAGCGGCCCAACTTGACAATACATACCGGAATAAATAAAGACATGATTCAGATGGAAGAAAAGAGGTCGAACATGCTCCTCTCCGATGCGTTCTCCTCCGCAACAATCTGCGACGAAATCAAGTCAGCATTTCAGTACAGCGGCATTCGACAGCCGTCATGCTAGTTTCATCGAAGGCCCACTCCGTTGAGGCCCCGTTGAGGCATGCAACAAAATGGACTTGACGGTGAAGCGACGACACCCGTTCCTTCATTTTGTGTCCCCTCATCCCAATGGCTGACCCACCTCGACAATCTTGTTGTCTGCCTGGGGCAGCACCAGCGCCGCCACGCACGCCTCTGCCACCTGGGCCCGGCTGACGGCCCCCCCGAACGTGGTGTCGGCCTGCCGGAAAACCACGTTGCCGCGCTGCACCACACCAACACCGCCCCAGTCAGCCAGCCTGCAACGTCCGCCGGGGCGTTTGTCGTCTCGACTGGAGCGTCAGGTCCGCCAATCAACAAGACTTCTCTTAAAGAACAGGGACTATTGCCGACATATTCCAAAACATGTGGGGGGTCTGACCTTGGCGGTGGCGGTGAGGCCGCCAGGGCGCACGATGGTGTAGGGCAGCCCGGAGCGCTGCAGCACCAGCTCCGCCTGCTTCTTCCACCAGAGCAGGCCGTAAAACAGGTTGAACGGGGACACCAGCTGCGACGTGCCGATCGACGTCACCTGCACACGCAAACGGCCCCCCGGTCACACGCTCAGCAGGCGGCCAATGCACAAGCACAGAGGAGCGGCCGTCGCAGAGAGGGAGGAGGGTACTAACGCGCAGACGCACGTGGTGACGAGCCTTGGGCGTTCTGCGTGGCGGGCTCACCAGCACAAACTTGTTGACGTCCTTGTTCTTGGCGAGCGCCACCAGGTTGACCACGCCCTCGTACTCGTACTGCACACAGACGTGCGAGCCAGGCGTGAGCAGCGAGCCGCAGAGCGCCGCACACACGCAGGCAGGCAGCATCAGCACGTCGAAATGGCCGCAAGTGCGTGTTCTCTTACTGTATCGTGCGGGCGGGGCGGGTAGAGGCCGCGGCATGATAGCCGATGGCCCAGACGCAGGCAACATCGGAGCCACTCCAACCCCGAGTAACGAAAGGGATGTCGACTGACCTTGAAGGGGCCCAGCGGGTCGAAGATGTCAGGCCGCACCCCCGTCGCGCACAGCACCACGTTACTGCAGCACAACCGGCACGAGATGATCAGGATGAAGTGGGGGTGGACTCAAGGATGGTAGAGACTGAGAAAAGGCGAATGCAGGCAGACAGCGATCGCCGAGAGTAGTTCGCCGGCCTCGCCAGCCACTCTCCCGCCTGCCTACCTGTCCCCGATGGCGCTCTGCAAGGTCTCATATCGGTATGTGTCGCCCTGCACCACGGTGACTCCTCGCATCGCCCGCAAGCTGCGCGCCTTGCTGGCGTCGCGCACCAGTGCACGCACAGGCACGCCCTTGCTGACCTGTACACCGCGCACATGCAGGGATCAGTGATGATGCCCGAAACAGGTTCTACGTGCATACCCGGCAAGGCCACAAGCTTTTTTGCGGCAAGAGGGTCAAGCGCCAGGGACGCTTTGCAGATTGTCTCGGCTCAGCGTCAGGCCAACACAGCTCCTTCCGAGCAACCTGGCAATCCTAGACAGATGGGGGAGCCCAGAAGTTATCCGAAGTTAGTCTCGCTGTTTGTGTTGCAGACTTGATCAACTTACTGTGATCATCTAACTTCTGGACTTCTAGCGTCTTCTCAACCGGCAGCTTGCTAAGAAAAGCGATAGTTCAATACCGCGCAACCTCACCAGGCTCTCGACCAGCAGTCGCCCCGTGCGGCCATTGGCTCCTGCCACGAGCGCCCTGACTCCGGTGTAGGGCCCACTCTTGGCCGGCTGGAAGGCAGGCTGCGGTGGGGGCGGGCTGTCCATGGTGGTGTCGGCTGGCACGGGGGCTCCCTCAATGGCCTCGCTCACAGCGCTGGTCACGCCCCGGCGCAGCTCGTCCGCTGCCTCGAAGCCCTCCCCCACCGCCGTCGTGATCGCCCCCACCACATCGCCGCTCTGCGCGCGTGTGCCCACGATGTCCATCACCCCACGCACGCGGCTCACGTAGCGCTCGTTCTCCTGCACACAAAAACACAGGGCAATCAGCGGCCATCAAGCTCCACACAACAACCACAATGGCTTGGGGGGCTATACCTCTTGCCACAATTTAAGGGTGTCTGGTGACGAGGACAAAGGGCTCGTTAGGCTATACTGAAGAGCCAGTAGAAGGTTTCAGCTGCAAAAGACAGTGCGCCCACATGGTGTGGCGCAACAAGTGAGCCTTGTTCGTACCAGGCAAGGGCCCATTGCAAACAATCGCTTATGCCCTGGCAGGGGGTCTATTGTAGTGGGGGGCAGCCACCACAGGGTGAGCCCATTATGGGGCACAGAATAACTGCAGACCGGCCTGCCCAGAGTGGACAAAGCGGCAAGGAGAACAGGTGATTGTCAAAAGTTGCGGGGAGAACTTCTAGACAACGCTGATGTGATATTTGGCCTCCTTTTGCGTGCAGGTGCTGCTGAATGCTTGCAATATTCTTGAGCTCTCCAAGTACTCTCCTCAGAGCTGGTCAACCAGCACTCCCTCTCGGCTGCTAGGCCTCTTCTGAGTGCGGCCAGCTCAGATTGGCACCTCTTTGCAGTTCTGGCCCATCTCCGTATCCACTGGCCTCAGATACTGTGATCAAACAGCCACAGATTGCCAGCGGCCCCACCCCACGCCCTCTCAGACACTTGGGATTGACAATGCGTGATCGCGCCACCCCCTGCATACCTCTGAGATTTTGCGGCCTGCTCTCTCTGCCCTGGCCGCCACGCTGCGCCCCTCCACCTCCAGGGTGCGCTGCACACTGTCTGCACCGTCCTGCGCCGCCTCCAGGGTGTCCTCCGCAAACTCCTGCGGCAAGGCGGGAGAGGGTCAACAGACTACCAATGAGAGCAACACCTGGCATCTTGGCTGGCAAAACACCCAGCTGCTTCATGCAGACGAGCAGGGCGCCTTTCTTGGAGGACAATGCAGCGCTCGCCCACGGATCATAAAATTGGAACTTTTAACTGGGAATTGAAAGACGCCCTTGATCATAAGCACCGTGGATCGAACAAGCAAGCCCTAAGGTGGAGCTACTTGTGAGAGACTTGCTTCAAGCTGTAGCTAGACCACCAGATCTACCCCTGCTGTTGGCCAGCGTAAATCCCAGAAGCTTTCTTGCTAGGATTGTATGCAGGCAGGCTAGCCTGGCTTGCTCCCCCTGCCCATACCTGTGCGTCCTCCAGCGTGCTCTGCGCCTGCTCCCCCACCTCCCCTGCCGCATCCCCCAGTGCCTCCGCTGCGTCCCCCGCTGCGTCTGCCACGCTGTCCCCCACCTTCTCCGCCTGCTCC
>DF237006.1:13895-26682 GCA_000708835.1 Klebsormidium nitens
CCCCCTTCTCCGCCTGCTCCGCCACCGTGTCCCCCACCTGCTGCGCTGCCCCCACCACCGCCTCTCCTGCGTCCTCCGCCGCCGCTTGGCTCTCCTGCGCTGCCCCCCCCACGCTGTCCCGCACCTCCTCCGCAGCGCTGCCCACACTGTCCGCCACCTCGCTGGCCGCCTCCCCCACACTCTCCGCCGCGTCTCCCGCTGCATCCCCTGCCCGCTCCGCTGCCGCTGCGGGCTGCTGCCGGTCGGTGGCAATGAGGACCTCCTTGATGTTGTTCCCCTCCACCACAACCTCCTTCTCCCACTCCGTACCCCCCGCTCCGCTGCGGCCCCCGCTCATGCTGCATGTAACCTGGGCTGGGCCACGACCACCAACGTATCTCCCATTGGTTGGCAGTTGCCGCGGGGCAGCCACAGAGGGGGATCGGCCATAGGCATGCCCTGCAGCTAATGCAACTGATGGTACAGCACAGAAGGAGGAATGGACATCAAACGTGCGGGTTGTAGAGCCAGCATTGGGCCTCTGAGCCAGGCTGCTGCAAGACAGGCTCACAGCTCCTGGGCACCGGCTGACAGCGCAGGTGATGCCACACTGCGCCATTGGAGGGGTCTGAAGAAATTGCCTGGTGCTGCCTTGATTGCCCTGACTGCCCTAAGCCCCCCTCAAGAATGATGAGATCTTTGCAACCTGCCAAGCTGTCTCTAGATTAAGCAGAGAGAGACAGCTTTTGCTTCACCACAATGAGTAGGATTACCTAGGTATGCTCCTGAGCGCCCGCCTCTTGAGTTCTTATAGAAGCTGGCCTCCTAGCTGATGATCGTCTCATGCTCATGAACAATACAACTTTGGCGGTGACTTGGCAGAGGATCCCGACTTGTCGACGTGGCGCCGTTCAAGCCCCTGGAAGTGTGGCCGAATCCTTTCAACGAATAGTAGAGCAGCAAGTGGCGAGTTCTTGACTTTTGCGGAAGCGCCATTTTGGCGGTGCCCCTTGAAACTTCATTGACATTGACATTGAAACTTAAAGCATTTGCTGGGCATTGGCAATGGCCGCATCAATGGCATTGGCAAGGCCGCAGATGCACGATTGGCGAGCTAGTTGCCATGTGTAGCTGAACATTGCTATTGGTACTCATTTGAGGGCTTGATGGTGTTTGGAGAGCCTTCGAGTATCCAAATGCAGCGAGTGCTTGGCCGTACCTGGCGCACATCTTGGTGACGGGACCAGGATTGGCAGCATTGTTGGCTGGGCCCCCGCGGTGCTGCACGATGGTCGGCCCGCTGCTGCACCCGGCTGCGGTGACGCATCAGGGGCGGCTGCAGCAGACGGTGCTGGGCTGGGACTACTTCCAGATGCTGACACAAGCTCAGGCGAGACACCAGCCCAGCACAGCCAGAGCACTGTCGTTGTGACTGCTGTTTTGGGTCCATGGACCTCTTTCCATGTAGGCTGCCCTGATGCCAGGGTGGTGTGGCTGCAGCACACAACCACCAGCTTCTTTGACAATGCTGCACCTTGATTAGCCGGCGATTGCTTGGTCGAAGTCAATAACCGCTCCTTGGTGCGCCCCGTGCAGAAGCAGGACAATGCCCAGCGGAAGCGCAAAAAGGGGGAGCCGCTGCCGGAGGATGGCGCCCTGCGCCCCGTCCCGAGTTCGTTCAGCAGCGTGGCGGAGTACGTGGCAGTGTATGAGCCGCTGCTTCTCGAGGAGTGCCGCGCCCAGATCCTGCGAGGCCAGGACGAGGCGGGCAGGGCTGCCGCGCACCGGGCACGCATTGCCCACTGTGAAGCAGTCAACCAGTTCACGTTTATCAAGCTGCAAGTGGACGAGCAGGTGCGCCACCACGCGGGGCCGTCCTCAACGGTGCCTCCATGTCTAGTCCCAACTTGGCTGTACGATCCACGTAGAGCTAAACGATTGGCGACTTCTCAGTGGCTATGGATTGGTGGTCAAACCGGAGGGTCTGTTGGGTGGTGTGGTGCGATGATGCCGCGTGCCGCGCCGGCTGCAGGTTGCGTCGGACATGGCGGAGAACAATCTGGTACTGCTGTGCCGCGAGAACCCGCTCACGTCGGCCACCACCCCGGCCACCCACGCGCTGGCCACCGTGGAGGGCACCGAGGGCAAGCAGGCGCTGCGCCTCCGCCTGCACCTGCCTGAGCCCACGCCCAGGTGAGCGCAGCCGCTCCGCACAGGACAAACACAGGGGCCGGGGGGGCAGTGCAAGCATAGCTGCCACTTGAGAAGGGACATGTGGGCAGCTTGACTGACGGAGCCTGCCGGCGTGGTTGTGCAGCGTGGCGCCGCGTGTGGCTCGGGTGCGAGCGGCGGTGGCGGAGGCGGGGTCGCTGTGGTGGGTGCTTCAGCTGTGCAACCTGTCCACCATCACGCGCGAGTACACCGCCCTGCACAGCGCCGCTGCGCTGCCCTTCCTGGACGTCATCCTCTCCGCCAAGGCACCCGCGCCCGACGGCCAGGCCCCCACCAGGTACTGGCCAAACATACGTGGGCCCCATGGGTCTGCCAGTCAAAACCGCGGCTGTGCCCCTTGGATGTGGAACAGGGCCAAAGAGACGCTGGCAGGAGGTCACTGTCCTCCGGGCCAGCTGACTTCACGCGATTTGCCCTCAAGAAAGTTTGTGTGTGGCGCAGTGGTTCTGCGCAATGGAGCATCCCGGAGGCGCTTCGCGGGCATCTGGCGGGCAGCCACAACGAGTCGCAGCTGGCGGCGGTGCAAGCGGGCCTCTCGCGCAGCCCGGTGGTGCTCATCCAGGTGCGCCGGCTAGTGTTCCAAGCCGTTCGGGGCACGGGTCCTTTTCGGATGACTCGTGGGCAGCCCCTCCTGGCTTGTCCAGATCTGAGCGATGTAGCCCGAACCTGTAGCCGTCCACCCTGGCAACCACGTGTCATGAAGGCCATCCTCGTTTCTCTTCTAGACGACCTCGTAGCTGCCCCGGCTGACCGTGTCCGCCCCCGGCTGGTGCAGGGCCCCCCTGGGACGGGCAAGACGCAGACCATTCTGGGTCTGCTCAGTGTTGTGCTGCACGCCAGCCCCCTCGCCCAGCAGGCGGGGGCGGCCGCGCAGCTGGTGGCGCGGGAACCAATCTCGGAGCAGCAAAAGCAGGCCGCCTGGAGGGCCGCCGCGCCCTGGATGCACGGAGGCAACCCGCGTGATGCAGAGCTGCCCCTCGACGGAGACGATGGCAGTGGCTACCTGCCCAGCCCAGGCGGGGTGAGAGACCAACTGTAGCCTGAACGAAACAAGCAGGGCGCAGGGCGTACCTGATGATGTAACCCTGCCAGCCCGCGCAGCTTGAGGGTTTCTTGATTCCTTCGCCAGGCATTCATGTAGATCAAGTCATGCAGAGTGTTCGAGACAGTTTTTTTACCCCTTATATACTCCGGCCCCCTCCCCCACCTCCCTCCCGCAGGTGATGAAGGCGTCGGGCCAGGTGCGGCGGCACCGCGCCAAGGTGCTGGTGGCGGCCCCCAGCAACGCTGCGCTGGACGAGATCGTGCTGCGGCTGCTGGCGGCGGGCCTGCGAGATGCGGCGGGCGACCCGTACAGCCCCAGCATCGTGCGCGCCGGCCTGAACGCGCACCACTCGGTGGCCGCCGTCACCATGGATGCGATCGTCACGCAGCGCATGGCCAGCATGGCCAGGGGAGGCGCCCGCGCGGGCAGCACCGGCATGGAGCGCGACAGGATCCGCACTGCCATCCTCGACGAGGCCGCCATCGTGCGTCCCACCCCTGGCGCCCGCACGTTGTGTCGATGGAACCATCTCCAGACTTCACGGTCGTCTGGTGTTGCAGCAGGTGCGAGACTTTGTGCCCCGTACCGAGCATTGTCCACCCTCGTCGTCTCTTACCTCCGTCGCCCTGGCTGCCCGCAGGTGTGCTCCACGCTCAGCTTCAGCGGCTCCGGTGCCTTTGGCCGCATGTCGCGCCCCTTTGACGTGGTCATCATCGACGAGGCCGCCCAGGCGGTGAGCGAACCGCAGGACCCCGCCCTAGAGACCGCACTGCGGAACGGTGTCCCCTCACCTGCCGTTGTTCACACCCTTGTCCTGTCATCTTCTCGATGTCTTCTGGTCGGCTTTCCGGCACAACTCTGCTGACCGCTGCGCTGCCCTACTTGCGGGGTGGCCAGCGCCCGCTCGCCCCATGCCCACACGTGCCTTTGCCCTAATGCGTTTCGCAGGTGGAGCCGTCGACGCTAGTCGCCCTGACGCACGGGTGCCGGCAGCTGTTCCTGGTGGGCGACCCCGTGCAGCTGCCCGCGACGGTGCTGTCGTCGACGGCGGTGCAGTACGGGTACGCGACGAGCCTGTTCTCGCGGCTGCAGCGCGCGGGGTACCCGGTGGTCATGCTGCGCACGCAGTACCGCATGCACCCCGCCATCCGCCGCTTCCCCAGCGCGCAGTTTTACGCCGGCCAGCTCGTGGACGGCGACTCGGTGGCCAAGCAGACGGCGCGCCCCTGGCACGCGCACGCGTGCTTCGGCCCCTTCGCGTTTCTGGACGTGGCGGGGGAAGAGGAGCAGGCGGAGGGCAGCGGCTCGTACGTCAACAAGGCAGAGGTCGAGCTGGCGCTCATGCTGTACCGCAACCTGGCCGCGCGCTTCCCCGACTTCAAGCAGGGGGCCAAGGTCGCCGTCATCTCGCCGTCAGTGCCCGCCCCACCGCATACCTAGCAGCGACGTCTCCATGACATGCGATGCCTTGACCCACTGCTCTGGGTGCTGATCTTGTGCTCTGTCGCCGGTCATACAAGCGACTTCGTCCGTTCAGACGTGAATTGGAAGTATCATGTACTATGACCGGCTCAGGGGGAACTGGATTGAGCTTCTTATATAGACGTAGAGTGCAAAGCTTTGCGCTGCTCGCGGCAAACCGCAATGATCGCACCGTGTGTCTCGAACGCAGATAAATCGTTCGTGACAAGCAGGATGGGCTGTCCCCCTTGCGGGGCAGGTAACGCCATGGCGGCCTACGTTGTCGTGGAGACCCTGCAAGCCTGGCTGGTGGGGGTTGACGCAGCGTGGGGCGCGTGGTGCAGGTACAAGCACCAGGTGATGCTGGCGCGCGAGCGCTTCAAGGCGGCGCTGGGCGCGGACGTGGCGCGGAGCATCGACATCAACACCATCGACGGCTTCCAGGGCCGCGAGAAGGACGTGGCCATCTTCAGCGCGGTGCGCGCCGACCGCAAGCGCGGCATCGGCTTCGTGGCCGACTTCCGGCGCATGAACGTCGGCATCACGCGGGCGCGCGCGTCCATGCTCGTCGTGGGCTGTGCCGCGGCGCTGAAGCGCGACAAGCACTGGGCCGCGCTGATCAAGCACGCCGCCGCCACCGGCTGCTTCTTCCAGGTAAAGCCCCACACTCAGGGGCTATAAGGGCACTGATGCACTGTTTGCGATAAAGCCTTGAAAGCGTGAAAAGCCCTTTGTTCTTCTTCCGAAGTCTTTCGTCAGTGCGTGCCCTGTTGCGTTTGTCCAGGTGTCCCGGCCGTTCCACCAGTTTTTCAGCGACAAGCGGCTGGCGGAGATTGGGCCGTACGTGGAGCCTGAGAACGAGGAGGCTGCGAGACTTGCCGCGGGGGAGGGCGACGCGGCAGAGGAGGAGGGAGCGGCGGGCGAGGACGAGGAGGAGCACGTGGAGGAGCTGAGCAACGCGGTGGTGCTCACCGACGAGGGGGCGGAGCAGGTGCGCTCTACGAAGATCGTGCAGGTCTCTTACCAATGACGAACCATCGCCGGAACGTACCTAGTGCGTTCCGGCTCGCAGAGGCAGCCTCGCATCTGACGAGCGGGTGAGGCAGTCCGCCCACGGCCGTACAAGCTGGTCGCCAACGGCTGGTTTACTTTTCCAGCCCTGACTTCCTTTTCGGTGCTTGCTAATGGCTCCTTACGGTGATGCAGAGAGTACTGACGGCGGACATCGAGCATGCCGAGGTGGCAGAGACGTCGCCCGCAGAAGCGGCAACAACGGCGAGTGGCGTCGGCAGTGCCGTGGTCAGGGGCGAAGCGTCACAAGAACCGAGTAAACCTACGGCACAGACTCCAGTGCCGGAGCCGACTGCCAAGAAAGGAAGGAGGCAAAAACCCTGATCGCCATTGTAAAGGGAGCCCTTGACTAGTCGAGCAGCTGTTGTAACTAGTTGATTCTGAAATGATGTACAAAGCGGAGATGCAGATTGAGCATGCTGAGATACACGTTACTTTCTGTAAGCGATGCAAGAGACAAGGTGCGAGCCGGCTTTACGCATGTCGTCCGGTTGCGAACATGTGCCTAAAGCAGCATAAGGCGCCATGATTTTGTGATGAATAACTGTGTGGCGCTTGATATGTACCTGTCGACAAGCTCATGAAGGGCAAGATCAGGACGTACTCACAAAAACGCGTCTGAAGATTAGCGTTCGCTTCCCGAATGGCAGCATTCGTGCTGACAAAGAGGCCACCCGCTCACTTGTCACCCGGCATGCACCGTTCTCATGTTAAAAGTCCGCAGGTCTACGGGGTTCGCGTCCGGTCTGTCGTTCTTTTTACAATCATGCTGCATGGAGCGCTGCATGTGGCAATGGCCGACATTCCAGGTGCCGTGGTGCATATGGGCGAACATCGCATGTGACTCTAAGTTGGCTTGGCCAATGAAAATGGCCTCCCTAACCGGGAGGCATTCTCGGGGGTAGTCCGAGTCTGGCTCGGGGAATCAGACGCGGATGGTTCTTGACACCGAGAACTGGATACGTTTAGGTTGTGGGTATGGGCGTGTTAAGGTCCATGACCGGTAGACGACCCCGGTCATTTGCTGATGCATTGGGTTTGTTTTGGGTTTGCTCGACCGGATTGATGTGCATTGATGTGCAGAGCAGTGGGCCCAATGGCACCAGTCAACGGTGTGGATTGACCGGAAGATGGATTGACGGACTTCGGTCTCCGAAAGATCAAGGGCTTGCTATGCCACGTTGGCAGGCGGTAAGGGTTTAGCCAATAGCCGCGAAATTGACATGCCAATACAGGGAGGCAACGAGTATGGATGGCATGCCAATTTTCTATTATGTATCGTATATTGTTGTCAAACTGAGTGCTCCTGCTCGCGCGCTCGAACGCGCTGGTTCTTGGCCAGCTGTTGCTGACCAATCATGCACGGGTGGTATATGCAGCACAGGGCCCATATGGGTCACGTGGATCAGGCCCCAGGGCCCATCCCAGCACTGGCCAAACTCGGACTCGGAGTCGGAGTTGACGCCACTCCCAAGTCCGAGACTCCGAGTCCGAGTCAGAACGTCGGTGGCAGAGGCAAGCTGTCCAGAAAGGTACCTAGAACGCAACCGGAGCAAGGCCGGAGCTTTGAATGCTGCCAGTGCATTGCTAGATCAACAAGCACATCAAAGGCGATCCATCCGCAGGAGTACGCAACGTTCATGCAAGCATAGTAGTTTTCACCACTGTAGTCCAAGTCCTTCCTGGTCCTTCGGTATCACTGCATTCCAGTGTTCTTTCACAAGCTCAGCTGGCTGGTATCCAAGGAGGTGTGTGCATATTCTATATAGTCAAGCCATACTAAGCGAGGAATACTTGGATACTGTGGATCATTCTAAAGAAAGGAGCTTGCTTTTGGCTGTCGGGTGGATATCTTGATTGGACAACCACCGGCTGGTAAGCAGATCCTGCTTTCCAATGCTGTGAAAAACTATGCAGATGTAGCCCTGTTGTCATGACCACAAGCCCCTAGCTCATACAGGTTCTGCTTCTCAAGGGTGTAATGCTGATCCAGTGGCGTGGCTGCATTGTCTGCGCTGTCATGATCCACATTGCTTCTTGCACCCGAAGTCTCCTTTGAAAGAAAAACCTCTCGTTCAGGAGGAGGAATGAGGATGCGAACACCTCTCGTTCCTCACCTCAGATCCTCTGAAGGCTTTCCTGCCATCACTTACCATGCCCAATTCCATTGCAATGCTAGGCTGTCTTCTTACGCTGCTGATTGTCCTCGCCGTTCTCGGTCCAGATCTGCCCTCTCGCCCCTTGCTGGTGCTTGCTGCCTCAGATGGGAGGAGGCGCGCTGGCTGTGGCCCGGGTGACAGGCAGTTCTTCAGTGGCGGCGTGCAAGCTCGCAGCCACAAGATCTGTGCACTGCGGTGCACCCTCGGGCAGCCCGGCACTGCTCTGCGGGTCGGCAAGGGGCAGCCACAGCAGCAGGCGGCACCTGCGAGGGGACCCGTGCCAAGATCTGCGGTCTAGCGCATTCCTGGCTGGGGAGCACCATGGTGTGTTGGCTGGGGGGGTGGTGAGGCAGCAGCAGCATGGGCGGGCAGGGCTGCGGATTGCAGCGGCACTCGACACATCGGACGTGGTAAAGGCAGCGGAAGGATCCAGTAAGTGGCACGACATTTCAGCAGACCGTGCATCGAAAGCAACGAATCACTCCATGATCAATTCTGAAGTTGCGCTTGGTGACACAGCCCGATCGCTGATGGCCAAGGGGATGCGGGAGCTGCTTCAAAGAGAGCTAAAATCACCCTTCACTCACTGGATTGATGGTTTGAGAATACAGCAAGAGCCATTGCTTGGACCTCACATAACGCCTGATCCATTGTTTGCATTCCTAGCCCGGTCGGTGCTGTGACTTCCTGCTGCCTGGATTTTTTGAAGTTATATCCCTTCGCCAGATTGCCTTGAGCACCCCTGACGCACGACCATGCTGGCCGCTTCTGCTGCACTCTGGTCTGATTGCGGTGCGCGTGGCTAGCTGCAGAGTCGGCGGCGCTGGTGATGATCCGGCATGGGGAGTCGCTTTGGAATGCCAAGAACCTGTTCACGGGCTGCGTGGACGTGCCGCTGAGCCAGCAGGGCATTGACGAGGCGCTGACGGCGGGTACCCGCATTGCAGACATCCCGGTGGACATCATCTTTGTGTCAGCGCTGATGCGCGCGCAGATGACCGCCATGATCGCCATGACGCAGCACCGCCGCAAAAAGGTCAGCCACCGGGAGTGGTGCACACTGCCTCCAGGCGGGACTGGCACTTTAAGAAGCTCGGATAGCAGCTGCTGGCAGGTTTGGGATGATACAATGACTGAGAAAGTGAATGCTAGTAGTGTAGAAAATCAGAGGTTGTTGTCCTTCAGTTTGATTGAGGGTGATTTCACCCCGGTCAATGCAAGCTGATGCTGTGCTGGCCTGGTGTTGACGCTGGGGCTGGGTTGCAGGTGCCGGTGATCTTGCACGAGGAGAGCGACCGCGCCAAGGAGTGGAGCACCATCTTCTCGCAGGCCACCATGAAGGAGGTCATCCCCGTCAAGACCGCCTGGCAGCTCAACGAGCGCATGTGAGGGCCCCCAGCCACACCACCCCTGGCCAGTGCACACGCCAGACTGCACGGGCTGTGCTGATCAACCGCAGCTCTGATGTTTGCAACTTGTCGGTGGCTACCCTCTGGCGACGTACAGAGTGCGTACTTGGTGGCCCGCTCACCACGCTGTGACTTTGTGCAGGTACGGGGAGTTGCAGGGGCTGAACAAGGCAGAGACCGCGGACAAGTTTGGCGCGGACACGGTGAAGCAGTGGCGCCGCAGCTACGACATCCCGCCGCCGAATGGGGAGAGCCTGCAGATGACCGCAGAGCGGGCCGTTGCCTACTTCAAGGCAGAGGTGAGGGAGGCCTCCAAGGGGAAAGTGAGGAAGGGCGCTGGCGGACTGGGGCGACTGTGCACTGTGGAAGTGCAGGAGGCTCCGGCGACGGACTGGGGTTTGACTGGGATGGTGGGGCAGAGTCGCGCCGGCGCGGTTGCGACTTGACTTGAAGAATGCCAGGCTGTTGCATCGGCGGGGCTTCTCTGAGGCTGCCTCGCTTGCCCTTTTGCTATCAGGTGGTGTGACATGGCGGGTGGGCCTGTGTGTGCAGGTGGAGCCTCTGCTGAAGGCGGGCAAGAACGTGCTGATCAGTGCGCACGGCAACTCGCTGCGCGCCATCATCATGTACCTGGACAGCCTCACCTCCGAGCAGGTGCTCGCCCAACGCTGATTCCATCAGTTGACGGACCCCACTTTGGGGTTCCGTCCTTACAGTTTGCTACTTGTTGGTAGTGGACATGCAACATGTGCCGGTCCCCTTCTGCCTCATTCTCCTTCTCCGGGGACAGCCTGCCAGCCCCAGGCACTCATCATTGACAAGTGCGTGACACAATGGCTGACCAGCGGCGCGCGGCGGGTTGCAGGTGATTGAGCTGGAGCTAGCGACGGGCAACCCGATGCTGTACGTGTACGAGGAGGGGGCCTTCAAGCGGCGGGGCAGCCCCGTGGGGCCAGCGGTGGACGGCGTGTACGCTCTCACCCCGGTGAGCAGCCTGGACGCGTGTCCAAGCGCAGATGAGCTGGTTGCGTTGAGAGCAGTACAGGCCACGCCAACGCGCTGGTTGTTTGCAACCATTCTCCGCTCCCTTGTGGTCGTGCTGACGGCCGCCCTGTGGCGTGCAGGACCTGGCCACTTACCGCAACAAGCTGGAGTCCAAACAGTGACGGGCAAAGCAGCCGGGGCCAGCCTGCCGCAATGGGTGACTGCTGAACCTCTGTGACCCCACCCATTGCTTCACGTAACATCGAAGACATTTGAAGCAATGCATTTGTAAAGCTTCTGGACGGATGTGTTGGTAGGTCTACATTCAACGTGTACATTTATATTGTTTCTGAAAGCAGTGGCCTACGCAAAGCAGGTCGATTAATTGAGTCGAACTCCAGATCGACAGATTTCTGGCGACAAGAGACAAGGGTTGCGTCTCGAGTCTAAACAGATACGAACACATGCTTTGACATGTTATGATTGTGGCAAAATATGCCATTTGGACGGCTGCTTGGAGGAAACGCGTAAGCTTAATCACTAGCCTTGCCCTGTGCCGTCTATGCTATGGGACTGTACAGCACTCTGTTGGCCAACGATCCCTTTGGTTCACAATCAAAACCTTCTGCGCTGGATGATTTGTAAGCCGCCTCGAGCTGAAAGATGGCAGTTGCTGGACAACATCACGTAGTCTAGCTGCTGCATCTGAGTCAAGCCTCTCACATCAATCAAGAAGCGTCCGTATATTGGCAATGATGATACTAATTGATTGCGAGCTTTCTCGATTGTCTGACGCTGCTTAATTGAATGGCAAATCGATGCGTGTTTATCAGGGGCACCAAACTGAGCTGTACGTGACTATGGGCGCTGCATGCCTCCAAATCCAAGATCGACAGCTATGGCTATAATTGCTGGGATCGCGAACTTTAAGGACTTTTTAAGATACTCGGCCGAGTCAACCAAACTAGCTCGTCGGCCTGAAGCTTGTGTACATGCATATGTTAAAGCTGGTAGCTTGGACTATCTTCGATCCTATCATGGGTGACGGTGCAAATATTAACTTTCTGGAAAACGTGAGGTTTGAATGCGAAGCGACAGGCACCGCAGCTTCCGAACCAGCATGCAACTCAAAACTCATGAAGGGTGCATGCAAAAGCAGACAAGTGCGCTTCAATGAAAGTGCTGGACAAATAACATCCGCCTGAAGCCTCGATGGTACATGTTGCATGAGCAGCCACCCTACATTCGTTTAGGTCGGTGACACAGAGCGAAGTGGCTCTCTCAGACAAAACAATGAGGCACCGAAAGAGGTCCACTCCGACCGCCTGATCCACGGCTCGCAAGGGCAACTTCCTGAGTCCCTGATCCGAGCAGGTGCATCCTGAACTCGGAGGTTCCGAACCGTGTTTTCATATCTCCAATGACGCTGGACCCAGAGCATCACCGTTGCGGAGGTGGCGGCGGCGCTCCTTGTTGTGATGGAGGGGGGGGGCGATAGCCCGGAGGAGGGGGCCCATAGCCGGGGGGGGGCATGCCGGGCATGGCGCCAGGGGGGGGACCCCTGGGAAGAAACGGAAGACGAGCGTGAGCAAGGACACAAGAAAACATAGCGCCCTAACGGAAGAAAGGGAGACAAAATGAACATGTCTGAAGACCTGAGACTCGTCAAAGATCCTGCGACTAGACTTCAAGAAGCTCTGCGTCCATCATGGGCAAAGCCTCAGTCCGTTGACTGCTGATGCTGACTACCTATTCAATCAGGGCAAACTCTATGGAAGCAGTCTTAGGAGATATGGCCCGGAAAGAAGCTATAGACGCGTCAAGGTTTTGAGCATCGTTTCCGAAAGGACATCGCGAATTGCAACCGTGCGGTCTGGAGGCTGGTTTTCAACACAAACCAAAGACCTACCGATGAAAGCCGTCCCATCAAGTGCAAACCATTCCAAAATTGTTCCAAAGTCGAAGTGCATACGGAAGGGTACTTAGGGATATCCACTTTTCAATGTGCGAACAACATGCGTCCATGACATTTGTTGTCGTATGCTAAATGGCACCTCTCGACAGAGGGCTTTGCCCAGTTAGGAGCGCCATAAGTCAGACCTTAAGCAAGTACTTGGTGCAGCCTGCTCCAAGCATAAGGGGCAAGAGAGCAGAGACTTGCGGCGCACCTGTACCCAGGGGGCGGTGGGCCCATGTTGGCAGGAGGGGGCCGAGCCCAGGGGGGAGCCTGCGCCCCTCCTTGCTGGGGGGGGCCTCGGGGAGGCCCTGCCTGGCCCCAAGGAGGAGGGGGCCCACTCGCAGGGGGGGGCATCCGCGGAGGCCCCTGCATCTGGGGTTGCCCGTATTGCGTGGGGGAGGGGGGGCGTAGTTGGGGGAGGGGGCTGGCCATACGTGGCGGGGGTGGGGGGGATACGTGGCGGGAGGGGGAGTGGTGTACGTGGAGGGAG
>DF237006.1:26941-43354 GCA_000708835.1 Klebsormidium nitens
GGGTGGGGGGGGATACTGCGGAGGGGGAGTGGTGTACTGAGGAGGGGGGGCACCGCCATAAGGAGGAGGGTACTGCACAGGTGGCGGGGGTGGAAGGGATGCCGGGGCGGGGGGAGCTGGAGCTGCACCGTTTTCCAGGGGGGGAGTGGGGCCGTCCGCAGCAGGGAATGGTGGGGCGCCATCAGGCGGGGGGGCGTCAGCAAAGAGGGTGTGTGGGCGATTTCTAAGCGCTGCGGGATTGCTGGAGGCTAGGAGCCGCTCTGCAAGCCAGACACGGGGTCAGCGTCAGCAGGAACCCGCGCATTTGGCGCCCCCCAAGGATTTCGACACTTAAATCATGCCGTATTCGGATAAGGCGGAAGGCACAGCTGGAGAAAGCGACAGAGCAATTTGGGTGAGGACAATGGGCCATGTCCCGGCACGCAATGAAACTACCACTCAACAGTGTCAAAAGGTTTGGCGGGGAAGCGAAGGCGCACCTGCGGCCGACCCATGGCGCTCGCCCTTGGTGTCCTTCTTGAAGGCGTACGAGACAGTGATCGCCTTATTACACAGGTACTGCCCGTTCATGGCCTCAATGGCGGCATCGCTCGCCTCAAACGAGTCGTAGCTGATGAAGCCGAAGCCCTTGGAGTTGCCGCTCTCAGGGTCGCGCATGATTTTTGGGTTCGACAGGATCACGCCGAACGCGCTAAACGTGTCGTGCAGCAGCTTCTCGTCCACCTCCTCGTCCAGGTTGCCAATGAACAGGTTGGCGCCCACGTCCGCAGTGCGCCGGTCGCTGGAGGCCTTGTTCACGCGGATGGGCTTCCCGTACAACTTGATCATGTTCATCACCTTCACCGCCTGCAACAATGCATGCCAATCTGCCGCGCATCAGCTCAAGCATCGGGTGGCAGCTGGCTTCAACAACCAAAGCGCTGGGATCGGCCACCCGCATTGTGCGATGGATTATGGCCCAAGTGGGGCAATCCAGATCAAGAAATCGCGGCCACCGTCAGTTGCGGCCGCGCTTCAAATTTTGTCACCTTCTTGGAATCCACTTACTCAGCGTGAAAAGATGCACAGAAAACTGCGCAGAAAACAGCGCAGCGCACCGAACACTACCCGAAGGCGCCAATATGGAGCAGGTTTCTAGGGATGCCACCCCTTACATAGTCGGCGTCCTCTTCGCTGCGGAACTCCACAAAGCCATAGCCCTGATGCAGGCTGGTCACACGGTCCTTCGGCACATACACATTCACTGCAAAAATCAAGCCGGTCGTTGCAGAAGTCAGTAAGATATCAGTACCTTGGCGCCCGTCAATCAACACCACCCCAGACTGTAAGTCGGCAAAGTGGTGGAGTCTCCCACCATGATGCCCCTTCCTGACAACGCCAATGCATGACACTGCACTTTCTAATGCAGATATCAATTTTCAGAATTACGGACATGTAGTGAAGATGTAATCCTTCAACGCAGCAGAAGTTCAGCACACAAATGCAGCTGCTATTGGTGCACGAAACCAATTGCTGAACCCCTTACAGGAGCAGCCAATGGCAACTTACCAACAGGCCCCGCCTGGACAAACATCTCCCAAAGAAGCTCCTCTGTGACCTGAACACAAGCATACGGGATCAATTTAAAACGACATCTAAGAGACTTACACAAGTTCCAAACTTGATTTTCATACGACTTTTAGTAAATGTTGGCGAGCTTCAAGTGTACAACCTACGATCAAAACGACCATTACCAAAACAAGGGCGGGAAGTCAACATTCTGACTCAGCTAGCAGAGGGCCATAGTCTCAAAGACTGATAGACACATACAGCAATTTTACCAACTTTCGACATGCCCCTTTCAAGCTGCACCCCACCATTGCTTAGATACATAATCAAACCCACACCACATTTGCTGCGCCTCACTTGTGTGTCCAGATTGCCCACGTAAGCGGTTGCATCCTGATTCCGCTCCGCAGCATGCTGGCCCAGCAGGTTGGCTCCCACCCCGGCAGTCACCCTCGTCGACATCTCTCAAGAGCCTGGGGCGGCGTCTCACAGGCCCCGATCAGCATGTGATGCTTCAATTCTTCGAGGCTACACCACCATTCATCAGCTGGACCCGCTTCAGATCGGACTTCATCCAGCAGCCCTAGTCCTTATACCTAATGGCACCCTCAGTGCTCACGAGACAGGATCAAAACATTCATTTCATCATTACCGTAGTGGCACGACCCATTCGCACCAAGCTCTTACGAAAATTATTTTTTTCGCTTTTCTGATTTCGCACCAAGGTTCGGGGGGATATTTTCTTATCGCACAAGGGCAAATTTACAGTGTTTCAGCCCATTTCTACGCGATTTCAGGCTTCATTTGGGTTTATTTCCATTTCGCTCTTTCGCACCAAGGTCAGAATAGTTTCCGGAATTTTTCGCACCAAGGCCTTTCGAATTATTTTTGGTGCGAATGGGTCGTGCCACTACGGTATCATGACAGTGCTGCTGCAGCTTCCGAAACACCTACGGTAACCATGAATCCTGCTCCGGATTTTGCCAACTCCGGATTTTCGACTGCCATTCATCGAAGAGGAATTGGACCCCGGTTTTTCTACATCCCCTAAGCTGGCATCACCCGGGCCACTCTAACAACAAATGCTAGCCTAGCCTGCCCCCGGTACAGGCAGCCGGAGTACCCGGGCGGCCGGTCGAGCATTGGCCAGGGCCCTGGGCCTTGGTTAAAAGGGCATCTGAGCTGGGTTACCTATGCTTCCAAGGACAGTACTAACCCGTAGAATGGGGCGCCCATGGTTCTGGGCCATATGGGAGTGCTTCAGCCTTCTCCGAGGTCAGGAACTGAACCGGTGACTTTAATTTAACAGCACGTTACAAAGTAGGTTAGGCCGGAAACTTTCAAATCATCCATTAGCAACTGCCCGGTAGAAGCAGCTTTTCGCGCGTCCTCGCACCGTGAGCTGTTGCAAAAATCCGGGGTTGGGAAAATCCGGAGCAGGCTTCATGGTACGGTATTCTTCCGAAGCCTGCGAAGGATTCCAACCATTTCGGAAACCCCCCGCCAAAAGCTGAAGCATCCGCCAATGATATTGTAGCCTGCATATATGAGAGAACTCTCGGTCATCGACAAGATGACACGTAAGCAACTTTAGATTCGACGGGGATTCTCATTCTGGTTACACAGGTCTACAGACTACATTTGCCGAGCACCTGCTGGCAGTGTAGGCTCGGTGCAGCAACAGACTCGGACAGATCTTTCGGCACTTGCAAACTTTGCTGGTGCGACAGACGAGTGAGCACCAAGGGCCCAGACGCTCCAAGTGTTTTGGCATCAGGCGGTGGTGTTCCTTGTCGCGCTTGCCTTTTGTTGTCGGGCTCAGAGACACGATGGTGGCAACTTTGGTGGCGGTGGCCTACCCGGTAAGTTCACGTCTTTTGTTGCTTACTTTGAAGTGGGTTGGCAACCATATGCAAAGTGCCTCTTTACGTCCATGTTCTCAAGCTTTAGGTTTGCGCTCTTCCTGCTCTTGGCATTGCACAGCTTGAGTGGATTTTGCTGATTGCACATGGGGCATGAGTTATTTCACAAGACACTGAATATGGAAAAGAAGTATGGCTACTTGGCAAGGGTCTCATGGCGGGGGAAGCCGAATCATTTGAGGTTTCCTTTTCAACACTCAAAGAAATGTTCATTCTTTCCATTTCCTTCTTGTGTCCTGAAACTGGGCTTGCCGGACGGCCTGAAGGCTGTTACCAGCTAAAGGCAAGGACTTATTGCCACACCGCCCTTGCAGGTTGGGGTGGCAACGGTGGTGGGTTTTGGGGTGTTGGCGTGCATCCTGTCATGGCAGCACGAGCGTCGGCAGGGTGGCAAGGACACAGTGGAGTTCTTCCTGACCGCCAGGAACTCGGTCAGCGCGTTTACCATCGGGTGGAGTTTCTACGCAGCGGCCATGGTGAGTTGTCAAGAATGGTGAAAATACGCAGCGGCCATGGTGAGCTGTCAAGAATGGTGAAAACTCTTCAGCAGCATAGTGGTTTCAGGATGTCAAAAGATACATAGGCTGGTATATGTCTTGTTGACTGCGCTGAGCTTTTGGGGATAGCCAACTCTGTGTTCAGGCCTCTGAGTTGTCAAGAACTAGCTCTGCTCGCTTCCACAGGCTCAACGACTTGGCCTTTACAATTTAAGTCCGATTTCTGTGGCGTTGATATAGTAGCAACATACATTGCGACTTGTACATCAAGGAGGTAGCTCATTCGCCCAATTTCTTTGCTGTTTAGTACCTTTTACCTGCATGTCGTTGTACAGAAGATTGGAACACTGGCTCACCCACGTTTTTGCCAGTCGGACGTTGTGAAATGCTGAGCATGACATTTCCACCAACTCCTCGTTGTTTTTCAAGTTGTGCCCCCTAGAAAAGGGAAGGTTTGAAGGACTTCACTACTTTTCTGGCAATGCTTCTCTTGTCTTCCTTCTTCCCTGCCTGCGCTGTGTGCACTGCGAGGTTACTGATGCGCGTCCCCCCCTCTTTTCCAGGGCTCTTGGGCGCTGTACGGCCCGCCTAGCTACGCAGTGAGCGCCGGCATCTTGGGCATCACGTTCTACTCCATTGCGAGCGGCATACCCATCATGATTGTGGCCTTCCTTGGAGACATTCTTCAATCGAAGCTGCCGGGCATCCTCTCCCTCAGCGACTACACCTACAAGCGTTTTGGCCGGTATGTTCGCCAGCCCACTTCTGAAGAGAAGACCGCATGCCTGGCCTGGTCTTGCAGAACCAGCCCCAGCGTTGCAAGTGGTTGTGATCAGAGAGGGGTAGGATACTTCTGTGTCCCACAGAAATAGTTCTGTGTCCCAGAAGTGGAATGACATGATGATTGACTGGTCAGCTCGGGGAACTGTTGCATCACGTAGCAAGGCCTAGAAACACCCGAGCAGTCCTTCAATCTTGGTACTGATCCAGTCTCTTTGCTTTTCTCAGGTTTGTGCAGCTCTATGTTGCTACCATGATGCTGTTCAACATGGGTAAGTGTAAACACAACGACGGCCCCGCCCATTGATCGCCTGCTGGCTTGAAGAGGGCCAGGCAGCACCTCTTGTATCCTTGGTTGCCTCAGCTGCAGCGTTCTGGTTTGGTTTAGGTGTTGCAACGTACTCTATCATCCTCACAATACCGTGTAACGTGTCGGCACTCGCATCCGCTCCCCAAGTTCGTCGAATTGTGGAGGCTTGCAGCGCTGACCTTGTCCTAGCGCAGGCATTGCCCTGACTGCGGAGTACACGGCTGTTGGCGACCTGTTTGAGAACACGGTGGGCAGCAAGCGGTGGCCCATCGTGGTCATCATTGCGGTTGTCGCCACCCTGTACACCGCGTACGGCGGCCTGCTCATCTCCATCATCACCGACCAATGGCAGGTGAGCACACACATACGCTCCGATGGCGCCCAACATTGGAACACACAGGCGTGCAGGAGCAGTAGTTCAGGCGTTGTTTTTGGTGCAGTGTTCTCCCATTTGTCCCTCGAGCGTTCCTCCTCCTGAGGCGTCCCCTTGCGTTGTGCTGTGTTGCAGGCGTTCCTGAGCGTGATTGTAGTCCTGATCCTGGTGGTGTACGTGGCGGTGGACTTCCGGACCCCGCTGCCGCCCATCCCGCACTACCTGGGCCCGGGCAACTACAACGGGCTGTCGGCTATTGCGGTGATGCCCATCAGCCTGATCAGCGCCACCATCTTCAGCGAGGCCATGTGGCAGCGCTGCTGGGCCTCAGCCAACAGCCGCGCATTGCACACCGGCGCGCTCCTCGGGGCGACAGCTACCATCGTCGTCGTTTTCATCTTTGCGTTCGGAGGTGAGCAGTCGATACGCACGCTCTTGGACCCGCCAGAAAAAGTTTGGAACCGTCGATCGATGGGGGCAGCCCCCAATTGTGACCCTTTGGATCGTCCGATGGGGTTAGCATAAAATGCTCTCTGGCAACCGCAAATGCGGACCCTAAAGTTTGCTGGCGACGCCTTCCGGTAATTAGACTGAGGGCGTCGCCGCGTTCCCGAATTTTTGTCTTGACACAGCCTGCCAACTGGGCACAGAAAAGGACGGTGGTGTCAAAGCCCCAGAAGCGTGCGTACTGATTGTGAGCGACCACTGCAAAGCTGGGCACTTGCGCCTGACAAAACGGGCTGAGCTTTGTGCGTAGTATTTACGCGTGGAATTTATTGGTAGGACAATTTTTCGTGGTTGGCGTGCTGCTACTTAGGGGTAAAACTTCGAGCCACTGGATTTCAAAGCAAGGTGCGTAGTGTCTCGTGTCTGTCTTTAGTCATTTGTTTACCGTTTGGTTGGTACCACACTGAGAGCCTGAGCTCCTCGCCACAGCTTGCGAGATTCCACTTGTGCGGCCAGCCCGTGGTTGTTTGTAAAGTCACCGGCTCTGTCACTGACCCCGCCCCTCTCGTCCTGCGCAGGCTACCTGGCGGTGTGGAGCGGGCTGTTCGACGTGAACGACCCGAATGCGGACTACAACACGATCCTGTTCTTGCTGTTCAAGGACCGCACGTGGCTGCTGGTCATCGTGGCCGTGCTGTCCGCCACCATGAGCACCAGCGCGGTGGACAGCATCCAGAACGCCATCACCGATTCCGTCGGCGCCACGCTGGTGCGGCCCTTCTTCAAGCGGGCCGACGTCACCTGGATCCGCGGCCTCGTCGTGCTGCTCAACATACCCCCCGTCGTTGTCTCCCTCAAGGTCAGTGCACCGTGCGCGCCTGGTCGTGCACCAGAAAAGACGTAGTGATACTTGAGATTGTGCTTGTCGGAGTTCGGATCGATGTTGCCCCCCACCGGCTGTTTGCATCCGCCCGAACGGGCATGCTGCGTTTCACATGCTGAGGAATCCTTGTCACCACAGATGAGGGCGGGCTGGCGTAAGTCTGCGAGTGCCGCTTTGTCGTTCGGGATGCATTCTTTTTCAGTAATGAAATTCTCATTCCGTCGAGATTCTCATCTTAGAGGCTTTGGTTCCCTTGCTGTCGAGAGACACCGGGAGGCCCTCGAAGGTGCGCTGCCGCATATCCCCCGGCCTTACGTCTCTGTTCATCCCGCGTCCTGCATGTTTCGCCTGCGGCCTTCTGCGTGTTGACTGTGGGTGCTGTGGGCCCGGTATGCAGGGGTACAGCGTGCTGCAGCTGTTTCTGATGGCCAACCTGATCACGACCACGACCACCATCCCGCTGATGGCCGGCCTCTGGCACGGCCCGCGCGGCCAGAAGGTGGTCACGCCCTTCTCCATGATGACCGGCTCGCTTGTCTCCGTCTCGTCGCTCTTCTGGTGGGCCGCCATCAAGCAGACCGCGGACCAGACCTACCGCGCCGCGCTCTACCGGGTCTTCTTCGTCGCGTGAGTGCCTCCACGACTCTTTTTTGAACCTAGCGGGCACGCTCCGTGGGCTCTTAAAAGCATTCTTAACGCCGCCTACACTGTACGAGAGCAACTCACTGGCCGAACGTGTCTGGATTCTCAAGCAGGAGAGGAAGCACGTCTCATGCACTTCCTCGCTGTTCAGGTACGACTACCCGCCCTTTTTGATTGCTTTGGGCATGTCCATTGCGGGCTTGGTTGTGGGGGCCGCCCTCGAGGCGGCGTTCCGTGCGGTGGTCCCCGGCTGCGGGCGGTACCCCGTGTATGCGCTGGACGACAATCGCGAGGGGCTGGACGCGCGCCTCGGGGTGCGCCTCGGGGACGTCACGCAGGACTCGGTGCCCGAGTATCCGGCTGCGGGCAAGGGGGCGGATGCGTACCCAGCTGGCAAGCAGTACGAGGCGTGAGCAAGTTTTCGGAGCACCATAGGTTGAGAAGAGGTAGGGTAGATGTAGACGTGTTGTTCTTAGGACCAGTCAAGTTGCTGCAGCGCAGGTGGTTTAATGTTGCGTGCGTTGGCCACTCTCATCCGGTTTCCAGATCAGCTGGATCGAAATGACCAGCGGTGGGGGTTGGCCCGTTAGGGCTGCCGCTGCCCATATACAGCCGGCGAGATGCGTCAATCCAGCACCAAGCCGTGCTCGAAAGACGCAACAGGCCTACATACATTGAGGTAATAGACACTCCAGAATAGCCCCAAGCATGCAGCCTCATTTTTTCCAGGGTGTGCAAGTGAAGTGCCAAGGTACGGACTCTCTGTCGCGCTGGCTCTAAAGAACGTTCAGTCAAGCCAGTATTTGTGCTATTGGCATTTGCTGTTAGGCGCTAGACTGCTTCGCATAAGGTTTTGAGTATTTCGTTGTCACATCAGGCTTGATGATCAGAGTCCAAAGGTACTTGCTTTGCATGTTGCGCAATGGTTTTTGGTGTACAAGTTACATAACCATGCTGCCCTTGACGATTTGATCGAGTCTATTTAAGGACAGCCACGTAATGTCATTAAGCAATAGCAAGCGCTAGCCAGGCTGCCGATGCAGGGTTCGGAGATCGATTGCATATTCTGCGTGTTATACGTTTATGCACATGTTTGCATCTACTCACACAATTGCTGGTAGATCGATCGTATGAATTAAGAGAGTGTGTACATATTCATGTGCCACATGGTGATTTACGACAACCTGATGCATGTTTCAACAACGTCAAATCTTTTTATCGTGCTGCCAGTCTCACAAGATACCCCAAAAAAGCCGCTGTGGCTTAATTCATTGCATGCTTGCATCTATGACCTCAACCATCTGTGACCAATTGTTTCATTTGGAACTAATCAAAGTGGCAGTATCCACCTTGCAACCTGATTGGTGAGTTATAGGACAGCAGAGGGTGGTTCAACACCCTCTTTTGCATTCCATGGCTAATTTCAATCATGGCCTAGCCCATGACCCTGCAAGCTATGCCTACATGAGTTATCTTCAACTGTCCTTCCCAAATCCGCTTATGACATAGTGGCCGCTACCTCTGAATATTCAAGAGTGCTTTCGCTTCCGTCTCTTCTTTGATGAGCGCCTCACTGGCATACTTACTCAGAAGCTCCTGCTTCTTCCTTTCTAGAACCATCCGCTCAATCTCCTTTTCATCAGGGAGAGGAACATGCGCCACAAACTCCCTCCTCGCAGGCTCCTCCAAGGAAACCCCCGGCCCATCCTCACGCAACAACTCTGCAAGGTTGGCTTAGACGTGAGATTAGATGAAAGACAGAGTGCGTTGGCTATCGCTTACCCTACACTGCGCAACCAAGATTGGCTGGTAGAGCAAGAGTAAGAATCAACACTGTATGATGCTGGAAACGGCTAGGCTTCAAACATACTTCGATGGGCCTGTTTCAGCTGTTGCGATTGAACGGCTGAAACTCCATTTGAGCAAATTGAATTGCAAGGACATAAGGTGATTTTGAAATTGATCAACAAGAGTGATGTCAGAAAGCCTTTTGAAACCAGGTTCAAGAACCAGACCTTACAGCCTATATTTGAGAAAAGTATGTATTCATCATTGACACCCGTCTCAGGCAACATTTGCAAGCAACGTGAACGCAACACCGCCACCAAACCAAGCGGTGACCATGCCACACGGGCTCTTTGCTCCCTACTTTCAACATGAAAAAAGAACTTGTAAGAAACAATTGCGGTGGACATGTCATATGAGCGGGGCTAACATCTGTTCATTGGGGCACTTGGCTTGAAACACATCGTCTTGCTTACCTTCCAAGTCCTTGTCTGCCTCCTCGCTTGCGTGCACCGGCTGCACTGTGACCACCTCCCCGCTCTTAACGCTCCGCTTGGCCTCCTGCTTGATGGCCTCCACCCGCTCCCACTCCCGGATGGCCGCCTCCCGTGCCGCCTTCTCTGCTTCCGCCTCTAGTTGCACCAAGATGCCATCCTCGTCATCCCGGTAGCCGTAGTAGTCCGCATCGATGCGCTTGAACATCTCATACCTGGAGGCCAGAGAGCACGTTCGTAGGATTGCTTTCAGAAAGACTTCTAGAGGGTTGGCAAGAGCAGGTCCTGTTGGTTGCGGAAGCTTTCAGCTTGGACGCAAGGAGAATGTGGCTTACTGGGTTGTTCTTGTCAAACAGCAAATGCGGCAGGGGAGTGGAAAAGGCTCCGCCAGTCCTGTGTTGGATATGAAGAAGTCGATGCAAAGCAAACACCTTGTGCAGGTCTGGGCGCGTCAATCTTTTTGTCATAATGAACTGGACGCCACCCCTTTCCTACATTAGCAACTTTATCTTCTCTTGTAAGGCAGCATAACAAACGCGAAGACTGTCGGTGCCCCTTGTTAAGGCTCAAACAGCCCTTCTTCTTTTCTTTGAGGGGTGGTGGTGGTAGTGGTGGTGATGGTGCTTTCATTTTAAGACATAAGATCCCCAGATTCCCATCCAATGCTTGCCTGAACGCTTGCTTACAAAGCAGCCTTGCAGATTTTGCCTGAGGGGCAAATTGACCTGTCGCCAAATAACAGATTGATAGTTTTGCAGGAGCCTGCTGACGGCCCCAAGACAAAAAGAAGCTTCTTATCATCACCTTGATCTGCGTTTCTTGGGCTCTGGCGGCTTGTCAAACAACTCCCGCACCCCCGGCAACGTCTTGGCTGCCCCAAAATATTTGTACCCCACACCCTTCCCCGTGGCTGCGTCCACCTCATTCCCATCCGAGTCCGTAATCTTTGGACCTGTTTTGGCATAGTCTGGCCCGCCGAGTTCCAGAATTCTTGCCTCCCAGTGACCCTTTTCTCTGATCAGCTTGTTGATTTCGTCATTCAAGTCCCGCAACCGATGCTCCCCCAAAGCTGGATTCTGGATTTCTGAAACCTTCCTTCCAATCTCCTTCAGAATCTGATTGCGCCACCGCTCGGCCGTAGGCACATCCGACACTTCGCTTGCTAAGAAGGGTCGCTTTTCTTTTGGCTTTGCATTTTCTTCTCGCTTGGCCTCCAGAAAACGATTGAGCATCGCCTGCGCCTTCTCCTCATTCCGCGCCATGATTGCCGCTTATTTGCAGCGCTTTAAACCGGGTGTTGTACTTCAAGGTCCGCCGCAACTGCAGACTGGGTCCAGAGCTGGAAATTATGGTTCTCTACCACGCGCCCTTCGTTCACTTGTCACCGCCGCCTCCTGGACCTCTTCCTCACCTCTTCTGACCTGAGCCTGAGGCTGTGGCCCTGGGGACACCGAAACAGCACTCGGTGCTGGCAGCCCGCGCGCGCCCTGAGCGCGCGAAATGCGGCCAAGCCCGACTGCCCTGCAACAGTTTGACTTTGATCGGACGGCTTCAAGAGCCTCTCCTTGGTGTATACACAGAAAGGCTGACACGCGCGCGTAGCGGAGAGTTCCGACGGCTGGTTCCGACAGTGCTCAGTGGCCGACTCCTGCCTTATCTGCCCTAGTTCTGCTTGCTCAGGTCAAAGCGCACGCTACAGCTAGTAGGGCCAAGGCGTGGCAACTGAGCATAGTAGGCCTGGGTATCAATGTGGTAGAGAGGTTTCGGCGGAGAAGATCGCGCTGAGGTGAGGTGAGGTGAGGTTTTTGGCCAGTGCCAATCAGCAACTTGATCAGAGGCTGACTTTACACAAGCTAGGGTCGTCGCCGTAGGTCTGAAGCAGAACGAGTTACATGTATTAGGCGTGGGCAGGTCAAGAATCTGCATCAGCAGGGCTGGCAGAAAGTGTTCCTTGATGGTCAATGTCACTGGACCTGAGCTGTAGAAAAGGAGCCTGCTGACAGGAGCTCGCGTGTGCCCACTTTCAGGGGCTGCCAACCTGCGCTGTCAGCTGTATGCAGTGCTGGCAATGTGCCCCGTATGGACCTGCTCTCCTGGGACCACCACGAGGAGCACGAGAACCTTGAGCCTGCACCTGAGGTCAGCAGCAGCGGCTCCGAGGCGAGTGTGATTAGCAAGCGCAAGAAAGCAGCAGGCCGCCCGCGAGAAAAGGCTGCCAATGCCGACGAGGATACAAGCTCCGGCCCGCCCTCTCCCCCGCCTAAACGGTGAGGTGCTAGTAGTAGCTCGCTCATGGATCCCGCAAGAGAGCCTGCTGAGCTCAGCGGCACGCTCAACCAACGGTAATTGACAGCTCCTGGGAGGACAATATGCACGAATTACAGCAGCAGGTTTAAAAGGCTCGCAAGTGTAAACATCTGCGGAGTTTGCTAGGGCTCTACGGTATATTTGGAGCCCTTGGGGAGGGCAGCATTCCCTGCAATGCTTCCGTGGATGTCAACTGCTGTCCAGTTCTGCGGCATGCTCGCTGACCATGTCTTTGCTGTGTGCCCAGGTTGGGGGGGCAGCTGGCGGCGGCGCTGCCGGTGTTGTCGGACATTGCGGAGCTGTACGAAGCGAGCCAGGCGCATAAGCGGGCCAACCAAGAGGCCATCCAGCAGCTGCTGGCCCAGGTCAGTGTGCCACTGTGTACACCGCCAGCCATGACGCACGAGAAGAGTCAGCAGGCAACCAGAAGCACCGGCCATGACGAAATGCTGATGGTGGTAATTCTCTGCGTGCGCACTGGTTTGCCCTGACTGCTGTGTGCCTCGTTGGTCCGTGCAGATCCACAGCCTGCAGCGGCAGCTCCTCCAACCTCTCCAAGGCAAGGCCCCGCTCGGACGCTTCAACCCCCACCACCCACGACATTGACCCGTCAGCCATCCGCATCTCTGCCACTGCCATGCAGCAGCCCTACTGGCGTTCTTCCACATGCGATTGTGTTTTGTCTGTCAGCCATGCCTGCCCCTCAGACTCGCTGCTTGTCCTTGCAGATGCGGGTCCCAGCGGGTCCACTTCGGAGCTTGAGGCAACAGTGGCGGGGCAGGTCAACAAACTGGACAAGCAGGTGAGCGGGGCGCAGGACAGCGCGAGTGTGCTGGGGGGTGGACCGATGCCTGGAGGGGGCACAGTGTGTCAACGTAGGGGCATGTATGCACAAGCCGTGTTGGGTGACGCTGTTGTGGGCGGGTGGCGCAGGTGAGGGAGCTGTCGCGCGAGTACGACCGGCTGCACCGCATCATCGAGAGCCGCGAGGGCCAGCTGCACAACCTGCACGTGCTCGAGCACACCAACAAGCAGGCAAGCCGCGCAACTAGGCCCACTCCGCGCTGCACTCTCTGTGCCATGTCGCCATCACAACCACAACGCACGTCATTGTCCTGCAAGCGCTCCCTTGCCTGGACTCCTTCGTACTACACATAACGTGAACGTCCAATTCGGCGGTGGTTCTGCAGATCTATGCCGCTATTGTGGTTGGCCCCAGCCCTGATGCGCTGCGGCTGGATGCCCACCTCCGCTCCGAGGACCACCCGGATGCCCAGGACGCAACCACCAGCACGCCCACGCTGCCCGCCATTCAACGGTTAGGAAGGCGGCCCCCTTGCTTAAGTACAGGACATGATGGCTCAGGTCAACAAACTGATTCAATCAGGAGTGCAGAAGCGCTTCATCGCTTGATTCCTGATAGGTTGTGTAGCCCAGTTGACGCATTCTATGGGCTACATGTCGATGAAGGCAGTTGTAAAAATGGTTGCACTCGGCAGATGGTGACGCTTGCCTTTCCCTGCCTGTGATCAACTGACACAGCGCCCCGTCACTGTCAGGAAACCCCACCGCGGCCCTTCGCCCTACATCTCCCGCGCGCGCAGCGCCTCTCCTCGCCACGGCCCTCCTTCCCCCCTCAGCAGAAGCGCGGAGTGGGCTACCCCCAGAGGCAGTGCGGGCGTGCATGAGAGCCGGTCCGTGGACTTTGGACGCAGTAGCAGGCAGGCCGCCCGGGGCCGCAGCCAAACGTCCCTGGGACACTCCCGAGCGCACGAGCCGCGTGCGGCGGGGGGTCGGCAGCTAAATAGTGCTCGAACAAGCTCCACGCATGCACACCATGCGCCGTCCACGAATGGGGGGGTCAATTCCGTACACAGTAAGACGGATGGTGCTGAGGCAGAAGACGGGGAGGAAGCAGGGGGCGAGATGGATGACTTGGAATGGGACGTGGCGCCGGAGCAGGCGAGCATGCTGCGCGAGGCGTACATGCGGGGGCTGCTGGCGGACACGCGCGCGTTTGTGGCAGGGCGCAGGGAGGTCCTGGCCGTAGGGAAGACGTTCCTGCAAGTGGCGGCCAGGCTGGAGGTACGAAAACGAGAGGCGGCCAGGGCACGCAGCCACGAGCAGGGCATGCAGCGCTGTCTGGCCGTGCGGGATCGCGATGACCATTCCTTCTGCTGGAAGCCAGCTGCTGCAGGAGCCAGTTAGGAAGGGTCCTTGAGATCCACGTCCCGTTGAAGCATATCGCAGCAATTGTTGCAAAGGCACACAAGTCCATGGTTCCAATTTTTATGACAGATTATGGCAAGTTCGGCCCGGAGAGCAGCACAGAGTGCACACAAAAGTGGGCCAACTTTAGGTCCGGAGCTAGCGGGGCCCTATGTGTGGCACTAGCAGTTACTTACCTTCTTGTGGTTGGATACTGCAGAAGGAGCGGTTGGCGCTGAACCCGACGGTGCAGGCCGCGCAGGCCGCCCTACGGCAGGCCCACGAGGAGACCCTCAAGATGCTGGCCACGTACAAGGTGAGCACGCAGCAAACGGGGCACCGCCGCCTACATGACGTAGAGTCTAAGGTTTCTGGGAAAGGTCACAGCAGTATGCTGGATTTGAAGCATTGTTGCCGTGTGCGCAAGCGACCCGCCGTTTGCCAGTATGGCAGGGGCTGTTTTTTGTCGGGTACGGTGACACGGTGTGCTGGCGGGGTGCAGGAGGCGGAGCATGCGCGGGAGTTGGCGAGCGGGGCGCTGCGGCTGGCGCAGGCGCAGCTGGAGAGGCGGCGGAAGGACTGGGCGCGCCGGCTGGTGGAGAAAGACCAGGTCAGACCACGCACCCGGCTGAGGCTGCTCTGTCGTTCCATCCTGTTTCAGGAGCATCTTTGGCTTACGTCGAGAGCCGTCCGCGGGCATGGGTGGCTGACGTGTGGGTGCGCTGTGGTGGGCAGGTGAACCAACTGAAGGGGGACGTGCGCGCGCTGCTCAAGTCGCGGGAGCAGCAGCGGAAAGCCATCCAGGCCAAGGCGCAAGGCCGGCGGGAACAGGTGAGGTGCGAGGAGAGTTCAGTTGGACATTTGGAACAAGGGAGAGGAGAAGGACGGGTCCGGGGCACGGGCGGCAAATGCCGACGAATTGGGAGCTTCGAGTCTACTAGTCGAACGCTGCACGAGGGGTTCTCGTTGACGATTCAGACTCCTTCGCATGACAAAGTGAGGGCCAGAGATGCCACTTCAAGGTTGACGCTGTTCTGCTCCTCTTTATGACGCCCTGCGTGCTCCATCGTAGGAGGCGAAGGCCAAGGCGCAGGCCCTCGCGCGCGCCCTGGGGGCGGGCGCCGGGTCGGGCGCGGCGGAGCGGGTGGACGTGGAGGGCGAGAAGCTGAGCAAGCGGTTCAGCATGATGATGGCCGCCTCGGGGTGCAAGAACCTGCGCGACCTCGTGTACAAGGTCTGCACGCAGACCGACCAGCACGCGCACCTCACAGGTACGCAGACCGCGGCGCCGCGCATGGCCCCATGCGCAGTCACCTGTTGAAATGTCGAAATGTTGAAATTTGAGGGCGGCCGAAAGCTTGCCTTGACAGAACTACGTCTTTTCGTAACAAGACAAGCGCCGCCGGCACGGCCACGCCGCAAGCTTTCAGCCGCTGGATAGGACTCACTTTCCTGATTCCCTTTGTTGTGTTGCAGTGGACGCGGAGGACAGCAAGGCCAAGGTGGCGGCACTGCGGGGTGAGTCAGCATGGCCAGCGACTATCTTCCCACGAGTGGCCTCGTCCGCATGTATGCCTCTTTCGTTTCCACCGTCTCAAGCACGTCTCGCAGACTGCTTTTGTTCTGTCGATAAGTTTGTTGACCGCTTTGCGTTTGCGTGGCTTTCAGAGGAGGCGGCCCGGCTGCAGTCGCAGCTGCGCGACCTGCACTTCGTGGAGGCGGGCATGCTGGACAACCGCAAGAAGATCGACCTCGCGGGGGAGGCGCTCGCGCTCGCGGAGCGAAAGGCCGCCGACGCCACCCTCCGGTACGCCCCCTCCCCAATGGTTCCTCCCCGCGTGTGTGCAAAGCGCGCCGGCCCCACTTGAAGGCTGCGCTGCGGGCTGCCTGCGACTGTGGTGTCTTCTCCAATGCAAAGTTCCTTTCGATGCAGCTTCGATCCACGCCAGTAGTGCACTAGGCTTCCCATGATGCTGCTTGGAGTGTCGCATGGCCCTCAAGCTCCAGCTGACACTCCGCGCGCGGCGGCTGGCAGGTGCGAGCGCGCGTTCCAGGTGCTGGCGAGCTCGCGCACCGGCATCGAGCACCTCGCGCTGCAGCTGGGCCTGCCCAAGCTGCCAGACCCCAAGCCCGCGCAACCCCGCGCCAGCCTCACCACGACGCGGCCGCTCCTCGCCNCACTCCGCCTCACTCCGCCCACCGCGCCACCGCCGCCCG
>DF237006.1:43728-67788 GCA_000708835.1 Klebsormidium nitens
GCCCGGGCGGGCTGGAGGACGGCGAGGGGGCGGCGGGGGGAAGACGGGCTGGCGGGAAGGGGCTGCACGTGCGCGTGGTGGAGCCGGGGAAGGGGGCCGGGGGCCAAGAAAGCCAAGGGGGGCCGCAAGGACGGGGGGGGGGGCATGTCCGCGATGGCCAAGGGGCTGCAAATGCAGACGGTGAGGCGCGCCCCCCGCAGAGGGATCCCCTTAGAGACTGCACAATACCAGCGGGAAAGCTTACTGAGCCATGGCCGGCGTGCAATGATTGGCACACTTCACTAAACCTTCATCTTATAGCCGCTGTGCGTTCACGGCTCCCAGGCGGGAGTCCTGCCTTCGGCCGCTTAGCGGCTGATGCGCTGGTGGCTCGTCCTGGCTCACCCGCGCGCTGCTTGTGGCAGGTGTCCCGGCTGTGGCTGGAGGACGCGCGGCTGTCCGCGCACGACGACGCGCACGCGGACGGAGCGGGGCCCAGCAGCAGCGACGAAGAGCAGGACGGGCACAGGTAAGGCGGTAACGAAAGCTGGGCACTGGAGAGCAGGCTGGGGACAGGAGGGATGGGCTTGTAAGCATGACGGCTGCGGTCACTCGGTGCGCGTTCGTTTGACGCCAGTGGCAACGCGTTAGCAGTGACGCTGGTTTCTGAGAAAGTCGGTCCAGGCAGATTTAGAAAGGCCTCTACGCAAGGCGAAAATGATGCCGCCTCAGTCACTCCATGAAATCAAAGTTTTGTCTTTTGACTGCAGTGGACGGGTCTCGCTCGTCCGCTCGCGCACTCACAGCGACGTCGAGAGCCGGCCGCCCCGGCCCCCCGGCAAGGGAAACGCCCGGACGTCCAACTTCCACGCCCCGAGAAGGAAAGCCCCATTGCCCGCAAAAGGCGCAATTCCGGAGGCTCCGGATGCCGACGACTTGCTGCAGCCCGTGCGAACACGGGAGGACATCAAGAAAGAGGCGGCAGCGAGGATGCATCCGACACACGATGCTCGGGAACCCGTTGCTCGGGAACCCGTCTGTGTAGGCTAACGAAAGGGGCAGGGGAGACTGGTGGCTAAGATGATCAGTACGGTTTCTTCCTGCAACTTTTTACGTCACGCTCAGTCATTTGCAGATGCTATTGGCCGGCGAGTCGACTCTTCATGCTATGGCGTACATGCATTTGTGGCGGCCGCGCCCCATGTGTAAACCAACCACAAATGTTGAGAGCAGCGACCATTCTGAACGCAGTTGGCTGCACTATGTAGCATCCGATCCGGGCCACGAACTCATCCGAGCTCATACGGACGGCCCCGGTCCCACGCGCGTGCAGTCAAAGCTCATCAGCCGTTAGTAGCTGCTATGGCATCAGGCATACGTTCATGCCTATTTACGGACGCACCGACAGAGATATATAAGCTCGCACAGTGCACGTCATGCCGCGTATCGAGCTCTAGGGATTGTACCCTCAATGACACGTACATTGATGCGATCAAGCTATAGAATTTGCGTGCACACACAGATTAGTAAATCCTTGCGCAAGCGAGTCGCACTGGACTCGATGGTCTCTTTCGTCGGGCTCCACAGAAGCAGCTCTAGTGCGGCGATCCACACATCGACAAAGGTATCTTGCAAAGGACCGCGTTGTCATACGTGTATACCGCATCCGGCCTTGCCGTAACCCCGGGTATGATATGCAATGTACCATCAGGGCCCCTTTGTAGGCCCCTAAAACCCTAGAACCCTAGAACCCGAAATCAGCGCATACCAGAATTAGCTTGACTTAAATGGTTTCAGATTTCCATAGCTGTAGTTACACGCAAACCTTACTGCACTGATAGACAATCCTCGATGCCGCCTCAGACATTGCTCTAGCTTTTCCAGATGATGCAACGGGGCCAGCGTAATCCAAACGGCTTCAAGTGGAACCGGTGGTTGCACCCTAGCTAGGGCTGACGCCAGCTCAAGAACTGTAGGATTGAAATGACCCGACTCGGAGATGCAGAGCAATAACTGCACCTTAACGTTCCGATCCGCATGGTGCACATCTCCCCCAAATGCAAGCTGCTTGAGCCGACAAAGTTTTGAACCTGCGTAAGGAGGAACTCGGAGGTCGAAGCTTGACACCTCCCTCTGTGAACCTCCAGCATACCTGCCACCTTGTGTCCGCATCGGTCTGAGCTTCATTACGTTGATCAACACGCAACTCTGATGTGTCAACCAGCAGATCTGTCCTCGGCTGTCCCAGGCAAAAAGATACGCGGATCGGACTGCAATTGTCTGCTGACGCTAGTTGTCTCTGCAAGTACTCGCTAGCGCTGCTCAACCCTTATCTCCAATTTCTTCAATCATCATGTCGGGATCTCGTGCAGTAAAGAAACGGTGAACCTTCTCCGACAACTTGGGCCCCACTCGGCGGCTCGACTCCTGGCCCGGCTGCGAGCCTTCGCCAAAGCCAATGGTCCGCGGGAGGTCCTTCAAGAGCGCCGCCTTCTCCTGGGCCTGCAAACAGGAGCCAGATGCTCAAACACAAGGGTGACTACTCCCTGAGGGACCCTAAAACAGGCAAGGCAGAACATGGAGCCCCGGGGGGCTGGACATCTCGCTTCGATCATCGGAAGGTGAACACACAAAGGGACAAGGGTGGTACGTCGGGTGTCCAGCACCACCAAGAAAGTCATCCAGAGAAAGCGTACCTGCATCAAAAGCATACATTGCATCTTTCGTTCTTGGCTGTCTTTCTAAGGTACACAACTCAAGCTGGTCAACCGAAGAGTTGCGTTTGTCTCGATCCCCAGCCTGTCGGCTTCCTTTCTTTTCAGGACGAATGAACAGGCCACACGCAGCTCATCAGAAGGGTTCTGCAGACTGGCACATCGCGTTTGGAGCAGAACAGCCTGCCGGGGGCCTGACCGTGGTGGTGGGGTGGTGGTAGGCGTCCAGGAGGGAGCGCAGCGTGGGGTAGCGCCGCTTGATGGCCTCCGCCACGTTGATGGACACGCCGTCCAGCAGCGTCAGCCCCTTCAGCCTGCCACCACAGCACACCCACCACCGCGCTGAGCCACACGGAGTTATCCCCAGACAGCAACAGGCGGCTACTTCGACTGGCGGCATGGCTCATGTTCAGAGGAAACCAGCACATAAGAGCCAATCGTCACGCCATCCATCAACATCTTCGACCCGTCAAGCGTCAGGAGAAGTCCCGATAGACGGGTGGTCCAGGCAATCAGCCTCTAGATCTAAGAAACATGTATAGGGGGATCCCCACTCGCCAAGCTTCTAACACGGCATGCCACTTTTTGGGAGTGAGCCTGGCCGCTCACCAGGGCCACTTCTTGAGGCGTGCCTTGTCCGACGGCTTCAGGTGGTTGCCCCCGCCGAAGGTGCCCACCACCGTCGACGCCTTCCTGCAAAACACCAGCAGCGTGTGCACGCCGTCAGCCTCCATGTTGGAGAATCGCAGCACCCCTGCGTCTCCTCACACCTCGACGTGTGCGAGTTTCGAGACTGTGCCGTTTGAGAGCGCTGTAGTCTCACGAGCGAAGCAGTGCAGAGCTACATGGCAGTGCAACCCACGCCAGCCGCCTCTCTGCCAATCCTGCTGCGCTGCATGCTCACTTGTAGGGCGCCTCTGCGTGGCCGCGCGTGAGGTTCGCGATGTGCTCCGCGGCCTCGTTGTCGTCCTTGGGGGTGCAGCTGCGCACGCGGTCATAGTGCACGCACAGCCGCGCCAGCGCCTCGTCCACCCCGGGGTCCACCCACGCCACGTGCCCCGCCACGCCCGCCTTCTTGTAATCTTCCGCCTTCCTGCATGCGCACACCCAGCATCCAACAGGGACAGAACGAGCAAGCCACCACAAGAGCCGACAAACTTTGTCCAGCATCTCTGTGTATCTTCATCTAAATGCGGCCAGCAGTCGAGTGGCCGTTGTCTGGGCAATACAAGGGGTGGTGTGCGGCCCTCACCGCTGTTTGATGTACTTGCGTAGCTCGGGGACGAGCAGGCAGACGGTCCAGCCGGGGTGGCACACGCTGGCGGCCTCCAGCGTGGTCCACAGCGACCCGGTGCGCACCATGTCGCAGAACACAGCGGCAGAGTACACCAGCACTACGTATGGCACATCAACCTCCTGCCAGAGAGAGACCGACATGTCGAATACAGAAGATCTGGTTGACCAGTAAGCGGGCCCAGACAGAACCAATTCAGATCTTTGTGCACCAGGCCTGCAAGTATAGGATAAATACGAAGTACGCCGCCTTGCAGTTTCGATTCCGTTATATGCCGGCCCGGATTCCTAGTGGAAGAGCGACTCGGACGGTAATCATTGATGAGAACGACAATTCGGCGCACTTCCCCAGTAAAGCATGCCTACCATCTTGTTAATTGGGAAGTGGTCCTGCGTACCACCACCATGAGGTCTATCTTCAAGATTTTGCCAGTTCACTGGACACTGGGAAAGAGTGGTGATTATGAGCCCTTGAATACATGGACCTCTATTGTTACACTCAAAACGAATATTATGGCGCCAGATACACCTGACTGCACTGCGAGGTTGACATCCAACTTATCTGAAGGAACTCTGGCTCGATTCGACTCGGGGTTCATGCCTCAATCAAGTCGCTCACCTTTTCAGCAAATCTTATGCCAGGCATTCTGGTGATGGCAAGAAAGGTGATGTGTAAAGAGGTCAAGGCCGTGGCAGCATTTGACCCGCGATATGACCGACATAAGAGTCCTCATGCGCAGGACGTCACCAAGCAGTCTTGTGCATGGGTGCTGTCCTCACCTCCCCCTCGACCTGCGAGTCCGGCTGTGACTCCGGTGCTTGACTCTGGCTCTCGAATTCGTCTTGCGTACCCACTCGGCTGCGGTAGTGCACGCGCCGCCAGGTGATGGAGAAGTCCATTGCGTTGGCACAGCACTCAAACTTGAGCTGCTTTGACTGCAGCTCCAAGGTCAGCATCACTGCACACCACCAGACAAATTGTGTTGAGAAGCTCGGCTGGGTCCTGACTTCAATCCCCACAGGGAGGATTTCTGGTCAACAACGTCTCGTGGAGAAGAAGGCCGCTTCGACATGGACTGGACTTGGTGCCAACATCCTGACAGCATGTGGACCAAATTCGCACTTTTGGAACCCTCCCAGGCTTAGTACCCTTACTAGCCTGTGGGCCACTTTGGACTCCTGGATACCCGTACTGGTTATCCATGGTAAAGTGTACCGAATTCTGGCGGCGGTCAAACCACCGGACCACAGAAACTCCCCAGTCATTCATGACTTCCCAGCCAATAACAGCGGAAACTGTACCACCGCACGCAGTCCAGGGTGTTGGACCTCGAAAGGTTTCCAGAAGTCCAAATCTGGTCCACATTCTCCTTTCAGGGTTTCTGACACTGTTGCACACTGCACAGGAGCGCGCAGAGCAGGTACATGCCTCCGCATCAACGACCTTCTGTAATACAGCCTCACCTCCCAACTGATCCCTTCCAATGAGCGACTGGTCGATGCGCACGGTGCAGTTGGCAAGCGCGTCCTTCCCACTCAGCTTCTGGTATGCGTCCCGTTGCTCCGCCCGCTGCTGCTTCTCCTGCTCCCGCTGTGCGCGCTTCTCCTGCACACACATGAGGGGGCCCAGCTGTCAACCCAAAGCACAGCCCAATCATGTTACACCGCGCTTCTTTTGACTTCACCTTGCAGAGCCTTGAGGCCAGTCCACCTCCTTAGTGAGACTGCTTTAGAGCTCAATCAGGATCTTCGGTTTGGTCCTCACCTCGGCTGCCTGTTTCCTGGCCTCCTGCCTCTCCTGCTTCAGCCGCTCCTTCTCCTGCCGCTGCTCCTGCCGCTGCTTCTCCCGCTGCTCCGCCTTGAGCGCCTTCTCCTGCGCTGCCCGCCGCTTCTTCAGCTCCGCCAGCCTCCGCTTCTTCTCCTTCTCGTCCAGCCCCTCCAGCCCCTCCTCCCCCTTGCTCTCTCCTGCCACCCCATGCCCAAGGCCCCCATCTCTCTCTGCATCCTCCATCTTGTTATCTGCTCCACTAGCATCCACTCGCTGGCGCTTCGCACCCCCCGTGGCCCCCGCGCTTCCCTTTTGTTTCGGCACAGCTTTCTGCTTTGCCGGAGCCACGTTGATGAGGTCCACCTCATCTTCTGAGTCATCGCTGCTCTCCTCGCCGTCTCTCTGTCCGCCCTCGTCGTCCGACCAACCTACTTTCTTCTTCCCCTTTGCGTCCGCCGAGACTTTTCTCTTGCATTCCCCCTTGCCGATGCCACCACTGGACCCTGTGGGCCCATCTGACAGCTCGGGCCTGGGAGGGGACCATGGAGCGGGAGGTCGCTTGCCAGGGTTCTGTCCAGAGGGAGCCGCTCTGTCCCCAGCCAGACCCCCACAGTCCTCCATCACTGTAGGCATGCGTGATAGGGGTCTCCATTTTGCTGGCCGCTTGTCATCATCATCGTCCTCGCTTGAACTCAGGTCCACAACCTCCTTCCGGCCTACATTATGAGACAGAATCATCAGGAGTGAGGCATACGTTGGGCTTGCAATTCCTCGATTGCCAGCTGTAACAGTCCCTGCTACTTTCTCCTGCACAAGTCTCATTCTGCATGGTTTAGTGCTTCTGCAAAAAGTCTGGTCAGTATGAGCATACTAGCGAGGTTGAGCATGCCAGCGTGTGCATAAGAGGCAATAAGAAGTGGCTGCATATTTTAGGGATGGGTCGCCACAGGTCCTGATGACTACAATCCAATGCTTCCAGGGCCACTTGCATCCTAACGAACATATTGCTTCTAGCCAATTGAAAGCAGACCAAAGAAACAGGGGCCACAATCCAAACAGTCACCTTGTGTCCCCAGTGCCCCTTTCGGGGAAGCCTTCGCCTGACTATCCGAGTCAGTATCCAGATTCACCAGGTCCCTCGGCTTGTTCCTTTCAGACTGCTTCTTCGCATCCTTCTTTCGCTGCTTGGAGAACTCTGCCATAGGATTAGGCATGGGCCCATTCATATTGACGTGATGCTCTGTCAAAACACGCTCATTCTTCTGCTCATGAGGGCCCCCATGGCGCCAGTCTAGGTCATACCCAGCATCGCTGTTGCTGTCGCTGTCCGCCATCAGCAGCAGGTGGTTGCCCTGCTCAGTACCGGTACGTTCGAACAATCTGATTGCTGCATCCAACCTCAAGCAAAATGCAGCGCCACCAACAACTTGGCAAGTTCTACCAGAGGTACCCCAATGGCAATGGCATAAACCACCCAAACAAGTGGTGTGGACCGTGGTGCATTCGACTGTTGTTGAGGCATCATGCTCCTTGAAGTGGCAAGTGGTTTTGAAAGTGCTCCCGCCAAAAGTTCACCCCCTGGAAAAGCCGGAATTGTCTTGACACATGATCAAACTGAAAATACTTTTTAACATCCTCGTTGTCGTAAAGTGTCAAAAACAATGGCAGCAATTTCAGCGACCACTGGGTCCACTAGCAGTTTGCAGTGGTCGCTTCTATCATTAGGGCCTGGTAATAGTGGCAGCAATTGGCTCTCATCGGACGGCTGAATGTAGCTGCACTGTATCGACGGGTATGTCACCGCCCGCACAGTAAACTTTTCAATAACCAGGGGGAATTGCAGTTCTGAGGGTTGTATGATCCGGTAGTGCAGGAAGCATTCCCTGCATGGGCTCGTTGTATGAAAGATGGTGCTCAAACGCTGGCGGAGAGCGCATGGACAAGGCACGGGACGCCGACGGCGAATCGGAAGGGCCACAACGGCCAGCGGGGCCCCAGCAGGAGCCTGCCAAGCCAGGCCCCGGTCACTTTGACCTGAATGAGACAACTGGGTTGAACGATATCGGGGTGGACGGTTCTGTCTCAGTCAACGGTCTGAGGCCTCCTTTCGGTGGCCCTGTTCCACCCCATGTGCCAACGTACACATCAAACGGCAAGGCAGCTAGCGCCGCTGCCAAGCCTCCTCCCGCGCAAAGCAGACAACCAGCCGCAGCAGCTCATGATGGCCGCTGGAAGACTGCCAATGGGCATGGCGGGGGACAGGGAAGAGCAGCCGCAGGTCTGGAAGCTGACAGAACGACTGCTGTTCCAGTGGCAAGGGCAGCTCAACCTCGGCCCGCATTCAGGGTCAGCCCTCCCGATCCAGAAGTGGTGGACATAGACACCGACAGTGAGGATGGAAGCGAGACGGAAGAAGATGCTGAAGACTACACCGAATCAGAAACAGGGTCCGAGGGGGAGGAAGAGGGACATGCCGGAGGTAAGTCAGTTTACAACAACCTGATTTGTGGGGTCCGGCAAAAGTTTTGTGGGCATTGCATGTTCTTAGATGGTGGCACCTTAACTCGAAATGTCAGCACACGAGTTGCACGTCATGTTATGCATCTCCGACTTGTGTTGACCAGCCATTCTGGGCTGGCGGAGTTCGCAAACTAAAGCAAAACGTTCCAGAGTTGGGTCTCATTGCCTTCCGTAGGAGGGTAAGTGAGTCAGCCTATACTGGCCTTGCCGGGCTGGTGCGTCAACCGCAATTTCCAAAAAACTAACCTCTAAGAGGACCATGAGGCTCATTGGAATGTGGCGCATTGCTGCAGGTCCCGGGTCTGCTGCACCATTGGGCGGCCACTGGCCGCAACAGAGGGGCTCACAAGGCATCCCAATGCAAGCGGGGTCTTCTTTTCCGGAGGCAGCTAATGACCAGCGGCGAGGTTCAAACCGGTTCAAGGCACCCTCGGTCCACGATGACAGCGACGATCCAGACGACTGCGTCATCCTGGGGGAGACCCGCTCAGCAGCCACCGTACGACCTTCCGCTGCGGCCAATGGGAGTGCCACAGCGGGGGGGGGGGCTGTTCCCGACCTGGGTGGTCCTGGTGCACACGGGGCTGCTTGGCCTGGCGCCCGGAGAGGGGGGGACCTTGGCAGGCATGACAACTGGCGGACCGCAGCTGGGCCAAGCGGACGAACAGATGCAAACGAGGAAGGGAGAAACCCTGTGAAGGCAGGGGCGGAGCAGCAGGTGCCAAAAAGCTCGGGCCCAGCGAGGCCGTCCACTTCTGGGCGAGGGGTGGGCACGGGACAAGGGGCCGCAGGAGAGGACGAGGGTTCAGATACAGAGATCCTGGAGGGCCCACAGATCAGTAAGGAGTGGGAAGCAGCAAAGCAGACAAAGAGGAAGCGCCGCGAAGAGCGGGTACCAGCGCAGCCAGGGGCACATCGAGAGGAAGGCGGGGCGGGGCTGGCGGATGGCGCGGTTGATGAGGGAGGCGCGAGTGCGTTCAAGCGGGGGAGGACTGAGGTCCCAGGGGCAGCGCCGGGGCCTTCCAGCCCGGGTGTAAGGAAAGGGGGAGAGAAGTTCAGCTTTTCTCAAGTAGTGCGGGAGAGAGCGGCGGCAGGGGCTAAAGAGGCGGGGGCGGGGCCACAAGGGAAAGGGGAAGGGGGTCAGAAAAGGAAGGCGGACGAGGAGGGGGACAGGAGACAGAAGCAGCAGAAAGTGCCCCCAATGGCGGACTTGCGGGCAAGAGTCCAGCCGAGAGCAAGCATAGCCGCTCAGGCAGGGGGCAAGGGGAATGCAAGGGGGCCAACGGTGATGACGGGGTTGTTCAGCTCGGGGGGCGCCGGACTACGGCCTGTGACTTCCAAGGGGAGCCAGCCACCCAGCCGCGCCAACGGCTGGAAACCGCGGCCGGTGGGACAGGCGGCAGGCAAGAGTGACCAAGGGGCAGCGCCTGCAGCACAAGATGCAGCCCCTACCGGCCCTCAGCCAATGGCAAAGCAGGAGGGGGTTGAGGGGATGCCGGCGAGTGCATCAGCCGCGAGGGAGGGGGAACCAGCTGTCTCACGCTCTGAGGAGGGGGCAGACGGGCGTGATCAGGAGGTGCCGCAGAGTGTGGAGTCGGCCAGGGTGAGGACCGAGGATCGAGCGAGAGAAGATGTGGAACAAACAGATAAGGCTGTCAGCGAGGTGGCGGAGAGACCGGACGCCGAGGCTCGGGTTTTCGTCAAAAGCGAGAAGGCGGATGAGCGAAGTGATCTTGAGAAGGTTGGTCAACACAAGGAAGAACCCCCTCCACAACAGAGTCAAGCGGGGCCATCAGAGAGAGGACCCTTTGAAGCGGAGGGGGAGCAGGACGAGGCGAGAACACCAGTGGTGCTGCGAGAGGCGTTGAAGGACAGTGAGGAGTTCCGATCAGCGGATGCGGCAGAATGGGAGCAGCGGCAGGTGGCCATCGCAAAACAGGTAAGGGGTGCTCAGGCGTCCTATGCTGGGTTGGCTTGTCAAAGTGGCGCGCCCTTGTTGGATGGGACAGCTTAATTCTTCTGGTTGAGCAAGGCTGCTTCCTTTGGTCCTGCAACTGAATCAAAGCTGCTGTAGATGATGCCAACCGCACTGTGCAAGGCAGGGTGGAGGTTGCCGCTGCTCAGGGTTTGTTCTCTGAGGTGCTTCGACTGGGCATGCTTGGCTTTGTTGTTTACCTGTGGCGTTTAGCACCGCAGATGCTGCTCCTGCCGATTCGTCTTTGGCGTAGTTAACTTCTCCTTGATTGCTCTCTGAAGCACGATAACTCTCCGTCTGTTGCGATGCATTGCCAGAACGAGGAGGCTGCTGCCCTGAAGCGCGCTCTGAAGCGCAAGCGCGCGGACCAGGAGCGCCAGCTGGAGACGGAGCAGCGCCAGAAGCAGCGGCTCGACGAACTCCGCACCCAGCAGGCGCAGGTGGGCCCCAGCACACTGTGCTTGCGCTTGCGGTCTAAATCTTTGCAGTCGGTGATACGGATTGCGGAGTTATCTTGTCAGGTGCCGCATGGTGTCTAGGAGCCGGACTAGGGGTTTGACTTCCGACCCAGTACCCTGCTTCACACTCTCGTTAGTCGCTCGGCTTCGATCCATTGTGAGTCGGAGCCTGGCGTTCAGAAGTGAGTGTTCTTCTCAGTAGCTCGGTAAGTATACAGAGGCTGCAGAGAACATGACATTTCGTCGTCTTTGCGGTTCGTCATATTCGACAGAGCTTGGCAGCTTCGGTGCTGGTGTACGGCCCGGCCAATTGTGACGCGAAATGTAACGGTGGTGGCCTGCAGGAGGAGAGCCGGTCAGCGGACCGCGAGAGGTTACGGGGGAGGATCCGGGCGGACCTAGAGCGCAAGAGCCGGGGCGCACACGACATGGCGGCGCTGCTGCGCGCGCTGGGGATTCCCGTGGAAGGCGGCCTGCGGCCTTCAACGCAACAGGTGGGGCTAAAGCGGGCAAGAATCGGCAGCTTGATTCACCTTCCTGTCGACAGGTATGGGTTTATTTCAGCGTCGAGCCGAAGGGGTGCACGTACAACCAGAGAGCGTGGTGAAAGGATGCAGAAAGGCGCCCTGTGATGCAGGTGCCATTGAAGCAAGGCTTGTGCCGTTCGGAACAGTCGGACTCGAGTCGACGAACGGTTCTCTTCTCCTATCCAATTGTAGTACCTTACGAACGATTTTCGTATTGGTGGTGTGCAACTGCTTGTCCGTTGGTTAACGAGGTACATGTGCCCCTTTAGGTGAACGCGGCCTACAAGAAGGCGCTGTTGCGCTTCCACCCTGACCGGGTGAACAGTAGCGCCCCTGGCGATGTCCAGAAGCAAGTCGAAGCCGAGGAAACGTTCAAGGTGATCTCGAAGTTGAAAGAGAAGCTAAGCGCGGCTCCAAAACTGCCAGCATTTTACGGCTTTGCTTCTGGAAGCGGCCACTTCTGAAACAAGGCCAATATGTTCCACGCAACGATGTAAATAATGTTCTGGGAACGGGTCCAAACGGCTTCGTCAACGAGGTAACCCTTCTTGATCATGCGAGTTTTGTCTTGTGCTTTCTCTGCTTTACGCGCCTTGACGTCCCTTGTCCTACCATAGGTGAGTTGTTTAATCTGCGGTTTTGCTTCTGGTACTGTCCCTGGCCCGTTTCTTCTAGATATCGACCAGTGTAGAAAATTGTGTCCTCTTGAACCTAGGGACACGAGACGTGCAAGCTGGCCGCCGAAGACCGATCAACTTCGAACGTGCAGAAAGAAGCTGCTCGAAGTGTGCGGTCAGTCTTGTTCTTGGCGAGTCTTGGCATGACGTCGAGAGTTCTCACATTTGCTTCAGCTTTGACCTGGAAACTCAACGCACACACCAATATCGAAGCCGTAGCAATCCACTCGAAAGCTTATCCCGCGTGGCATCCATGTCGTCGTTTTTTTCTTTGGGGATAAACAGGAAGTACAATGATTGAAGGCTTCAAGATGTGCATACATAGCTATCATTCATAATTGCTTTGCTCAACCCATTGGAGTATTCATCAAGACAAGACTTGTTGCCTCCTAGGCAACGAAATTGTTTAGTGTTCAATCCTTTCGAGGAGCTTTCAAGTCCACATTATAAAATGCAGGATTATGGTTGATGTGGAGAAAGGCAGTAAATCTTCCTACATTGCGATGCGGTAGGGCATGGCATGGATACCTATGGTTTATCTCGAACCTATATTAACGTAGTGCTTAACCGGTGCTTAAGTTCAGCATGGCTCATGAACTCACTTATTTAAAATTATACACAGAGTCATTTTGCAGATGACCAATTGTTGTGTGCCCTAGGGCCATTATTAGCACATATCCGGCGCTAGGTACTAATCTTGCTTTCATTTGATACAGTAAAGCCTGCTATACATACTCAAGGGTTATGTGAGACCAACATGCATACATGTGAGACAGGTCTGAACAGGGCCGGGCTGGCCCCTTAAAGTGCATGATTAGATAGTGGGCGCCGACTTGAGCAGCTAGCTATAAGCTCTTTCTCACGACTTTCCCTCCCTTGTTTTTGTTTTGAACAAAAACAACTTAGGACACATGCTATCGGCGATCAATGGGTGGCCAATAAGAGGACTACTTAGACGTGATTGCTAAAAGCGTTCAGATTATGGAGTCAGGACTTGTGTAGAAAAATTGTACGGCACTGTATGCCAGCGATGGTGATCTACATAGTTTGGTGCCAACGCAGCTATCCTTTGAGGATACGGGAGCATACAGCACCATCCGACTTCCGCAAGCGACCCTGGTCCTAGGCATCGTGTCACAATCTATGCAATGGTGCAAGAGCGCCAAGAACTCCGAATATTGGCCCTCCGACTCGAAGTGGTGGGGCTTGTGGTTGGTGGGGCCAACATCTGGGGGCAAATTTTCTCCTGTCCATCAAAAAGCTTTTCACGGAAACAGTGGGAAGCGGGCAGTGGTGCCTGTTCTTTTTTGGAGTTCCGGACGCCCTTGCGGACATGTTTTGACGTGAGAACACGATGCCCCATTGGCAGGGCCGGTTGTAAGCTTTCAAATGATGTTGAAGCCTTGAAGGAGTCGCCAAGCTGCCCTGTTGCTTCTGTTGCCCAAAAGCTGCAATGGAACCCCATCAGGAATCAAGTTCCACCAACAAAAATAATAATAATGACATACAAAGCAATGCGTTGGCCATGCCAACTCAATGAGTACAACAGCATCCGAGTAGTAGTTGTGGATACTCCAACTACCTTACGTTTATACCTAGTACTAAGGTTTCCGTCACGTACCTAGGTCCATGCTCTGTGCAACACCCGTGCAACATCTGAAACTTCCAACTTCACAGGGCCGCACATGCAGTACTGGCAAAACAATTGATCGCCGGTTTTGAAAGCCGTACAGTTTCCGTACAGTGACAACATGTTGTCACTGTACAGGTGGTGACACCTGGCAAACAATCAAGAAGTGCAAAAATATCACGACGTCAATCAAACGTCAGACAGGTATTTATATTGCCAAGTGGCAGCTTTATAGACCTCTTAACCCTGTCATGTGGTGCATGTGGTCTACGTAAATTTGCGAGTCGCTGACTTGGCATGCGTCTATCTATCTGACACGCAGTCCGGGCTCGGCAGTCGGTTGACCGTTGCAGGTTTTGTTACCTCGGCGCGGCGGCACGCTCGGCCGCCTGACTCCTGACTCGTATGCACTGTGATGATGGCATTCCAAGGCTGGGGCCAATATTCGTAGTCATTGGCACGTACAAGGCTGGCATGTTTGGCGCTTCGAAGTCGGGCAAGAGAGCGAAAGGAGGACTGCATGACAAAAGGCAATGTGAGAAACTTGAACACTCGTATCAGGTGAATTTGCGTATACTTCAAACGTTTGTCTACATTGTGCTAGCGCCACTTTTCATCCAACTCTCTTGCATTGGCGCCAACGCACTGGCAAGCAATTAACGAAGAAGGGCGAGCGTGAGGCCACTGAGGTAGGGCTGCACAGCACCGTCGGAGCTGTACGAGTAACGACGGTCGTTCGCCTGATCCCCTCCCCAGGGGTACCACTTAATATGGTAAGTGTTACTCCTCCAGGTTCGAAAAGTGTTTGCTGCACACGTATGTGAGGTTCGAAGTTCAAGGCCTAGGAACTTATCCGTGCCAAAGAGCTTCCTGGGGCAGGGTGCACCTTTTCAGTGATCCATGCAGTACTCGCGGTTTGTGAAGCTGATTGCTGCGAATTTGGGAGCAACCAGGAAAGGAGTTGCATAAGTGGCCTTCGCTGATTGTGTTAGTAGTCATCAGATTGTCAGACTGGACAGCCTCCGCGGGCTTGGATCAAAGTTTGTAATACCAGACTCAAATCTGCAAGTTGCTCAGTACCTTTACTACTCAGATGACTTAACATCAACGCGGCCATGTCTTGCTCCTAAACGCGATGTCAGCAACTGCCATCACCAAAGAGCAGGTCGGGGCTAAGCATCTCACCTGGTTTTTATCAGTTCATTCTTTCAAGCAGCCACACAAAACTATGATTCAAAGGAGAATGTATTTCTGCTTTGGAATCGGCTTTAGCTCAAGGTCTGACTTTACAGTGCAGGCAGATTGACAGTAAGGAAACTCCCCAGAAGCAGAAGCCCAAGCCCTGATGCCTGCAGTCAGGCAGATTGTTTGGAAGTCTAATACTGATGATGTACAGACGCACTACTGGATCTAAATTGGAAGTTGTCATGCTTAACAGCAGTCACCGTGATAAAAACTTTCTGTGGAACCTTAAGATCACTCGGGTCTGCAGCACAGACCTCTCAAGTCAGCAGTGCTTTTAAGTGAGAGTTGGCGGAAGTTGTTCAGAACGCCGTCCTTCCATCTAACTCAGGGTTGTGACGCCGGTCACTATCTTTTTCTACAGGCTGGCTTGGTAAACTTGCTTAACAGGGGTGCCAATAACACCTGCTTCTTTACAGCAACATGGTTGTCAACCTAGGAGTACAGTCCAACGACAGCTAGGCAGGCTTGCACTTCTGAGATGCCCCAGGGCTTTCAGTTTATACTTCCAGCTTCCTTGCTCTGAGTCTTTGAGCAATCAAAGTGCTGTCTTTGCAGGCGCCAGAGAATCCTGCTGCCCACCTGCAAACCAAGGAGGATGCTGATGTCAGCACCGTGCAAGGTATCAGGGAAGCCCCGGCAGGGGGCGCTCAGGGCAAAAAGATGGAGCCCTGGGAAATGGAGGCGGGTATGGACGGGCCCAGGAAGAAGGGGAACCCCATCCGGGTTATGCCGTAAGGGCCACATCAAACCGAATCCCAAGACCTCGTGATCAACTGAAATGACTGGCCGGGCTCGCTTTGTTCTTGAAAGCCTCGTTTTATCTTCAAACTTAATCAATGTTGCTGCTCAAGTTGCGTGATTCTTGGCCTGTCAAGTCAATCTGTAACTGCAAGGTTCTGATTCAAACTAGGCTGTCATGAATAGCCCAACGGGGTCCGCTCACTCCCGCTCCCTCCGTCCTGAGTGCAGGTTCATCCTGGCCAACGAGTTCTGTGAGCGCCTGGCCTACTACGGAATCTCCACCAACCTGGTGAGCGCGCTCTTCCCCAGGGTCGCTTTTCCTGCTGTCTCTCGACTTCCATCGGCGTTCGTCACCTCCAAACGAGTGGGGCAGTCCCCAAATCTTTGCTCTTTCTGCCCCAGTTCTTCGGGCTCCTATTCTCCGGTGACCTATATATCAAAGGCGTGGAGGCTGACGTTTCCCGGGTGCTTTGCTCTTGTGGTCCAGGTGAACTACTTGATCGTCGTCCTTCACAAGGGCAACGGGTCCGCCGCCACCGCCGTCACCAACTGGTCCGGCACCTGCTACGTGAGCACACCCACCGATTCGTTTCCTCGGCCTGGCTCGTTGTGGCGTTTGCCGCCTTTCGAAGATCGTCAAGGCTACCTTCTGTGACACCCTCCAACGCAGTGTAGGGTGTCGGCTGAGGTCCAGATGCTAATAGCTGTGCTTTCAGTTTCCTTACAAAACGCAGAACTCTCGGTCTTGAGACCCCCTGCGCTGTCTTGTACATTAACTGGCTTTTGTTGCCTGCCTCATGTGCAGATTACCCCCCTGATTGGTGCTTTCCTCGCTGATGCGTACTGGGGGCGTTTCCTGACCATCCTCGTCTTCTCTGTAATCTACTTTGTGGTTAGCCAAACTCTACGATTCCATCTCCTTCCTGCGTTGGCCTGCACTTACCTGAAAGCTTCTTCCGACAGCTACTTCTAAAAGCATGAGCGTCGAGCTTGATGATCATTACATGCTTAGGGCCCAAAGCGTTTGCAAGCACCTCATCTCCCAGTAGCTTCACAACAAAACGTATAAATGCCTTCTGGAGTCTCGTGAAGATCTCTCGCACTTGCAGCTGAGTGATGGTGAATTCGCCTCCGTCTTAGTTCTCTAGTCTTGACCGTGAACACGAAACTTGATTGATTCAACTGCGCTGGACACTGCTCCACCAACTTGTAAACGAGCTCGGCACTTGTCTCAACCGCCTCGCCACGTATTCGCAGGGCATGGTGCTGCTGACGGTGGACGCTGCGGTGCCGTCCCTGCACCCCTCCGCGGACAGCAGCGGCGCCACCGCGGCCCAGACGGGGCTCTTCTTCCTGGCGCTCTATATCATCGCACTCGGCACGGGCGGCATCAAGCCGTAAGTGTCTCCTCATGTGGGCCCCAGGATATATATGTTTGGTCTTTGCGAGCGAGCCCTTACTCTGACAAAGGTGATATTCAAGGCTCGCGATGCCAGCACACACGATGTCCAGATGTCCGCTATTGACTCGGAAAGATAGCTTGCCTTCCTGGAAAACCAAGAAACCCAAGTGACCGTTGTATGCCGCCCGGCTGCAGGTGCGTGTCGTCTTTCGGTGCGGACCAGTTCGACGAGCGCAACCCGCGGGAGAAGAAGCAAAAGAGCGCGTTCTTCAACTGGTTCTACTTCAGCATCAACGTCGGCGCGCTCATCTCGTCGTCCATCCTGGTCTGGGTGCAGGAGAGGATCTCCTGGGCCTGGGGCTTCGGCATCCCAGGTGCGCACCTCCCCACGGACCGATCTCGTGTGCCAAATCGACAGCATAGAAAAGATTTGGGTTGCGGAACATCTGTTGACGCTTGTTCAAGAAACTCATGGAGCGATGAATCGTTAAGCAACTGAATCTCGCAACGGAGCCGTTTGCTCAAGCACGAAGTTCTTCAAAGTTCCACCCGTTTCTCAAGCTCTAGCTGTTCGATCCACTTATCCAAGCAGGAAAACAATTCGCAGCCTTTGTCCCCACCTCAACCGCCTGCTATCTCCGCTTTGTCTCGTCGATTCCGTCTGACCCTGGCTCTGATTTTTCTCCAGCCGCTGCGATGGGCGTGGCCATCGTCTCGTTCTTCGTGGCCACCCCCTGGTACCGCAAGCTGCCACCTGGCGGCAGCCCGCTCACCCGCGTGGCGCAGGTGCTGACTGCCACGGCGGCCAACTGGCGCCTCAAGACGCCGGCGGACCCGGACGAGCTGTACGAGGTGGAGGGGCCGGCGTCCGCAATCCGAGGCAGCAGGAAGATCAAACACACAAACGAGCTCACGTCAGGCCTCACTCCCGCCCCGCTTGATTATGGGCATACGTCGTGTTAAAAAATGGGAAAAGAACACGGTGTCTTGGGTTCTGGATGAATCTTCTTGTCTTTTCCTCGTGTCCAACAAATCCAGCGGCCTACCCTTCCTGATGGGCAGCGGGAAATTGCCCAAGTCTAGAAGTGTTTCGAGATTGCCTCCACTCTGCGCGCAGCCTCTCAGTACGCTTCCGTCGCTTCTGAAAGCAATTCTCTCGTTCTAATTTATCTGAGCATCTGTGAACCCTTTAGCTTCCTCGTATAGGCTCTGCTGCGGTCTTACGTTTCGCTCTTCTTTCCCGCGCTGCTTCACCCCCCGACTGACGCTCGTCCCGCTCCCTGTTCGCAGCTTTCTGGACAAGGCGGCCATCGTTCCCGCGGGCGCGGCCGCCCCCGGCGCGCGCAGCCCGTGGAAGGTGTCCGCGGTGGAGGAGGTGAAGCTGGTCGTCCGGCTGCTGCCCATCTGGGGCACCACCATCGCGTTCAGCACCGTGTACGCGCAGATGAGCACGCTCTTCGTCGTGCAGGGCGGCACCATGGACACCAGCATGGGGCCGCACTTCAACATCCCCGCAGGTCAGCGCGCGGGCCGCGGCCGGCTCTAGATTCTGGAGTCTGGTTCGAGCAACTGTTTTCAGGGCCTAATCTGCAGCATACAGGAGTGACGCGCCCTGCGCCTTCTGGTGCCATGCTGCTCGAGAGTTACTCTGGCCAGACCCCATCACTGCTTCCACCAATGACCGGCCGGCGTAGTGGCCCTTGAGTTTTTCTTAGTCAATTGCACACTCTTATCGAATCTCGAGAGCGACAAGAAGGGCTTGAGTCACCTTTCTTTTGAGTAACAAGAGCTGATTCGCTCACCTCCTGCTCTCTTTGTGTGGTGCAGCCTCGCTGTCCATCTTCGACACGCTGTCCGTCATCGTGTGCGTGCCTCTCTACGACGCTCTCTTCGTAAGTCCCCGTTCAACTCCTATCCTCCGACCCCATGCAATCATCATTCAAGAGCGCTGTCTTCACCAGTTGCGCTATGGTCAGTCCCCTTTCAGGCTTTGCTTGTGTCCGAGGGCACTTCAAACTATCTGCTCAATTGCTCCGGCCGCATGTCGCAAGCCATAGCAACTTCCTTGGGTAAGTCCGTGCCGCCTTGAAGTTCGGCTGCACTGTTTGAAGTTTTATTGTACCTGCATGCTCTCGACTTTCCCTGCGCTCAAACCCCCATTCCCGTTTGCAGGTCCCGATCATGCGGCGCTTCACGGGCAACCCGCGCGGCGTGACGATGACGTGGCGGATGGGCATTGGGCTGTTCATCAGCTGCCTGTCGATGGCAGCCGCCGCGATCCTGGAGGCGGTGCGGCTGCACGTGGTGCACAGCCGGAACCTGACGGACGTGGACCCGTCCGTGCAGCCGGTGCCGATCTCCATCTTCTGGCAGATCCCGCAGTACTTCCTCGTGGGAGCCGCCGAGGTCTTCACCTTCATCGGCCAGCTCGAGGTGACGCCCCCCGCCCAGCCAGGGCCGCCCACTCGGCTCTGCGTTCCAGGAAAAGAAGCTTCCCGTCTCGCAAACGAGTTCCGTGCAAGCAATTCCTCAGATTCCAGTTCTTCTCTCTCGAGATTCCGTTGCAAACCTACTGCGCTCGCAACCTGTTGCATCGGTTCTCCATTAGCGCCGCGCCCGCAATGGTCTTCTGATCATAAAGTAAGCCCTTCAGAACAAACCGCCCATCCGATTCTTCCTTTCGCTCTGGCGCCCCCGTGGACCCCCCTCTCCTCGTCTCTTCTCCCCGCAGTTTTTCTACGACCAGGCCCCCGACGCGATGCGCTCGCTGGCGTCCGCGCTGTCGCTGACCACGATCGCGCTGGGTAACTACCTCTCGTCGCTGCTGGTCACCATCATCACGTCCGCCACGCGGCGCGGGGGATCCCCCGGCTGGATCCCGGACAACCTGAACCGGGGCCGCATCGACCTGTTCTTCACCGTGCTGCTCGCGCTGTCCGCCGTCAACCTGGGGCTGTACGTCCTGGCCGCGCACGCGTACAAGTACAAGCAGGTGCAGGAGATCTACCCCCCTGGAACGGAGGGAGACGACCGCGAAGTGGCGGAGTTGGACAAGGATGCCGCGCGGCTGGCGGCAGGGTTCAGGGCGCCCCTCCCCCCGCACACGGCGTTCGGGGAGGCGAGTGGAAACGAGGGGAAGTAATGAGCGCACGCTTTTTGGCTGCATTTTGTAGCCGGGGTCTGCCTGCAGAAAGGTCGTCAAAGAACGCTGAGTTGCAATTTGGGTTCCACTGGTCGAAATCATCGTGATAGGTGACGAGAGTGCAAGCGTAAACCGGTTCCTGATTTGGCACTGCGTAGCAGGTGGTCCTGTTTGGGCCTTGTCATAGGTTGTACGAGTAAAGGCACGCTGAGTTGTCAAAGCACGCTCAAGTGGCAATATAAGGCACCATAATCAACACGGGCATCGTACGACGGTTGGAAGCGTAGCTACAGTAATGCATATATTGCGTTTTATGCGGCGCGCATTCAAGCAATAGTCAAAACAGGTATTAAGTCCGGCAGCTATAGTCGATCGATTCAAGTGCAGTACGTGGCCTTGTAAAAGCAAGCAGTAGCGCCACAGGTTTTGCTTGTGTAGGACTTAGCTAGGGAAGAGAAAACACCCGTGTCAAGATATCACGAGTAGAAACAACCTATATCAGTCAAACAGCATGCAGTTAGATAGAATAGCACATGCGAAGGGCATATGCAGGAAGTATTCGTGTATCACCTGTGACTATACATAGGTCTGAATGTATCAGGAAGTTGTTTCTCATATTGTAGCCGATTATTCGTTTTGATATATGCGTATGAGGTGTAATCACCCGAGGAAGGATCGTGACCCTAGCTGTGGTCATATTAGTAGAGCAACGCTGCGGCCGAAATCAGTGCAAGCCATAGTGGTATGCATACGTGTTCAATCGCGAGTCCTCCGGACTATAATCATGATACAGAACCAGGTATACACTTGTGTTTTTTCTTACCTATATTGGCTGCATGATACTGTCACCAAACCGTCAGCACGGATCGCGATCAGTGAGCCATACACTGTAGTCTTTTGAGCTTGTTGCAAACACAGTAAATTATAACGTGGGGCCACCGGCCCGGCGAGCTCAGCTTGACAATCAAGTTGTACGTGCGCCTGACTATGAGCGCCGCCTGCCATCCAGTACATACCACATGTTGCAATGATCAGCTATTCAGAAAGGCATCCAAACAACGACCACAGAAAGCTCTGCTTTCCGTCACCACAGATGGCGTTTGATTCGCTCCGAACTCGCTCGGAAAGTTAATAACTTCACCTAGTATACTGATACTTGCGTGTACACGGCACAAAACATGTGAAGTTTTCAAGAAGACAACTCGCGGTACTGGAGACTTGTCCTGCCGAGACGACCCGGATCTCAACCCGACAAGATCTGCAACTTTAAGACGCTGCCACTCGACTTCCGAAGCGGGGGCGAGAATCAGGTCCTTGCACCTTCGTCGCCTATGAGGGGCTCTTCTGGCAAAAGTTGGAGGTTTATGCTCAGGTTCTTGAGGACGGCCGGATACGCCTTGAGTAGCCTGCAAAGAGGTCGAGTGTTTGTATTCCCGACACTTGCCAAAAAACCATGTGAGGGCAAACTTAAGTTCTCACTTGTTCTGCTTTCTGTGCTTCGACGTGAAAGTTCTGAGCACCGATGCTTGACAAAAGGGACACTTAAGACGTTATCGTGCTCAGAAACTGTCCCCGGCACAATCATCAAGCGGTGCACAATCCACGATGCGAAGTCAATCACAGCTTTCGAACTAAATGTTAGAGGATACCAGCCTTCATTCGAAGCTGGCCTCAGCGAGCCGCCACCGAAGTGGAGTTTGCTCGCCCTGATCAATGGCAATGAGACAGGTTTGCACAATTAAGCCGCTGCGATACGGGCAAAGATAGGAAGATTGCGGTTTCTGCCAGAGCAGCTTGATGTTGGACAGCGATTCAGGGGTCCTCTTGTGCGACTGATCGTTTCCCCTAAGGGAAGCGCCAGCAGAGACCTCGTATCCAGGTAGCTAAGGAGTGTTCGAGTGCAGTGAAAGAACCATCCACTTGTCAAGGACACAAAAACGGCGGCCAGTCTAGCTACGACTCGTACAGACTCTCTGGGTTCCAGTTTACCGCTCCCTTAATGGAAGCCGAGGAGTTCTGTCCTTGGAAGTCTTTGATGAGATTCGCGAAGCTGATTGAGATGTCTGACATGTCTGCGGCTCAAAGTAGCCAAATGAAAGAGGCAAACGTTTCCTTCACACTTACCTACAGTATTCGCTGAAATCGATCTTGTCGTCTTTATTGAGGTCTGCCTCCTCAAAGGTGCGCTCTACGACTGCGGCCGCCTCTTCGGTGCTGAAGTCCAATGTCCCCTGCAAACCAGTCAGCAGGTTTCGGAGCGAACTTCAAGAAACCGCTTCAACAAAATGATAGTGTGTTGACGACGATAGTAGCTTGGTTGAGTGTCGGTCTCTTAACCAGTTCGTGGCTTGAAGTGGCAGCTCTTTTCCTCTTTTGGTGCGCACCACATGCGCTGCTCACCTCGTCCGATACTGCTGCCAGCATCTCCGCTAGCTCGCGATGGGTGATCTCTCCTTGCTGATTGGCAAATAGACGGAACGACACTGCAGGCAGATGAAATAGGACTGGGCATCAATACATTTTCCCGAAGAGGCCTCCCCCAGACCAACCGTTGTTTGAGGCATGTCAGATCATCACATTGACTCCATTTTCTGCTGATGCCAGAATCGCTTTGTGCCTGATTGAAGGGAAAACATCTTGCTTAGATTGGCAACCACATTCAACAGGTGCGGTGTGTCGACGTTGCAAGTCAGGAGATCCTTACATTTTGTCTTTTCGAGGTCTGGAGCTTCTTCAGCAAAGGCGGAGAGGGTGTTGCAGAACTCCGCAAAGCTGATCTTCCCATTTCGGTCTTGGTCCAAGAGGGAGAACATGCGCTCCACAAGCAGTGGCTGCTTCAGGCCCAGTGCCAGCTGTAGCTCTTTCTGCAAGCAAGAATGCGCAAGGGTGACAGTCATATCCTTGGCGCGATTTTAGTACCACCATGGTGTTTGCTGCTTTCCTGAGAGTGTTTGTGCTCGCTCTTTCTCCGTCAGAAAGATTGGGCAGTGTTCATGCCTTAGAGCTTGCAAGACTGCGCGCTGACCTTCTGTATTGACGCCTCATCCTTGCCCCCATGCTTTTTTGCATGCTCCAGTGGGGCTGACAGTGTTCCTATCAGTGCCTTGACCGCGCCTCCTCCGTCCTTGCCATCCCCCAACTCATTCTCCTCCTTTTCAACTTCCTTATGGGCAGCCACTTCACAGAAGATCTTGTGAAGCGTCCGGACTTGGCCAGCATTGACTGCGGGAGCAAAGTATCATAGCTCATCAGTAGCTTCGACGGTGACCACGATGCTGGCAAGTCAGAATCTCTGGGCTGCATTGCGCACCTTTCTAATGATCAAGAGTGTCACAGCCTGGACCAAAAAACGAATTCTGGAAGCAAATGTATTATGCAACTTCCCTGCTACAAGCTGTAATTTGCTTACATTCGCCCTGTTGATGTGCAACAAATGGGCTTACAACAATCAATTGATAAAGAAGATGTTTCCAGTCAGGAAGGAACTCAACAGTAAGTTGTGTCCACAAAATGCTGCACGTCTTCTTTGCTCAGTGATTGTTGTGCCCCCATGCTGCCGGTGCCGACAAAATCAGCTGGTTGTTAGACCATCCTCTTGATGCAGGTAGCTGCTAGTGCTGTTTCTTGTTTCAAGACAAGAAAGCTGAAAAACTACACGAAGAAGAATCTAAGGGCCAGCATCAGATACTCCACTAACCACTAAGCCAACAGAATGCCCCACCAACATTCTAGCATTCCTCCAAGCTCCGCAGTTCCTAATGCAGTAAGATTCTGCTCACAGTGGTCCTGCTCTGTCGATGCTCTGTTGATGAGCATGTAGCGCCAGAGAGGTCTTCCCGGCTGATTAAGATCAGGATAACTTTACACTGGGACCCAAGCGAGCTTGCATTGCTTGCGACGCGCGAGAGGTAGCAGGCTGCATGGCAAGCGGGCCAGGCCTCCATGAATCTGACAGTGATAGGTATGCTCAATGGGACCTGCCCGATGAA
>DF237006.1:69816-158326 GCA_000708835.1 Klebsormidium nitens
GAAATGAGACCATGGGAGCTTTCTTCCCCGTTTGTGCAGCTTGCAGGTGTGAAAAGGCGCGACTGTGCGATGTGTCCGCTTTGAATATAGCTTCAACCGTCGATCGGTCCACGCGGCGCGTTGGGAAGGACCAATTTTAGGGTTCAGCTTCCAGGATTAGGGTTCTGAGAAGTTCTGTTGACAAGCTGTACATTGTTTCTGATCTGCCATGCACAGCCTTGAGCAGGCTTGAGCAGGTTCAGCTAGCAGACGGCGCATGGGGGACCCCCAAGGTGCCTGATAGGGGGATCTTAGGAGGTCACGCTGAGCCATGGCTGGGCTTGCAGGGGCTGTCGTTGGCGATGCAATCATCACTTTCTCCTGGATGCTCGCCAGCTCCCTTGTTGGCCTTGGTGCAGTGACGCTCGCCCCTCACCTTCCGTTCATTGAGCCCTACTCCACATTCACAGTTGCAATGACAATCCTATGTGCGCTGCTCCTTCTCTTTGAACCCATTGCGGGGGCCTTAGGAGGGGCTAGCTTCAATCCTGCAGCCAATCTGACTTTCCTGACAGCGGGAGTAGGTGATGAGTCCAGCCTGAAGTTGGCAACCCGGCTGCCAGCACAGGTGGTGGGTGCGGCGACAGGCGCTCTGGCCCTGGTGTACTTGTACCCTGAGGTGTTTCACAAGATTGTGTTGAAGGGCCCAGGTTTGCAGCCAGGAATCACGGTCATGGAAGGTGCGATCGCTGAGGTGAGATCTCGGCTGCTTGCGACGTGCCCACCACCACCAAGCGATAACAACAAAATGCATTCTGCTTGCAAATCCTTGCGCTGATGTGGCCATGATCAACCATCTGAGCGGGAGTTGTTTTTCTCCAATCACAGACATTCGTTACGCCCTAGGCGTTAGCATTGACTGAGGCTTTCGCTTGAAACCCAATTTGCGAATTGTGTCCAGGACCGTGCATGCCCCACGGTGGGACATGCACAACTCTGGTGCCCTGCAAATCTATGAAGAGTTCTACGTAATTGCAACTTGTTTGACATCCTTCTTACTCAACCAACAGGTGTCCTCCGTGGTTGTAGTCGGACCCAAGTGCACCCAATGTCTGCAGCTCTGATCTCGTTGTTTTGTCACCTGATTTTCTCGCTGTTTGCAATCATGTGCAGGGGGTTGTCAGTTTCGTGATCAACCTTATAGTGCTCTGGTCCATGTTCACACCGCCTTGGAAGGGGTTGGCGGGCATGTTCAAGCACTCTTTGCCGCTGACGGCCACCGTTGCCCTCATCGCGGCTGCGGCATCATACACGGGACCGGCGATGAACCCTGTGACTGTAAGTGTGGGCAAATGATGTTTGCAAGGATGGGCTTCTGATCCTACGCGCAAAAAGCATGGTGGCATGAGGAGTGAAGGCCTTTTCCAACATCCTCGAGGTGGAAACTGTGATTGCTTCGGTTGATGAATGGTTTGAATCTAAAAATGCCCCAGTCTAACCTTCCAGGCAATTGTCAGTTACTTCGTTGCAAGCCATGCAGATTCTCATGCAACAGCCTTTTCGTCTACAGGCATTTGGCTTTGCCTACCTGGAGAAACGACATCAGACCTACGAACACTTTGTTGTCTATTGGGCCACTCCCCTTGCTGGAGCTGTTCTTGCAGCCATCGTTTTCAGAATATTCCTGAAACCACAAAAGGAGAAGGTCAAGAAGTCCTGACGTGCCAATGTATCTTTACGGAAGAAGATGTAATTTGGGCGTCAAACCTTATTGTCAAGGTACAGTTGTTCGAGGTTATGTGTTCCCTTGGTTGCAGTCTCCTTGGCCTTGTACGACACATGTAAAGACATTGAACGGCTAGTCAAAATGTTACTTGCACACTCTTGAGGCGAACTCACCGACGTACTGCTGATGGACGCGTTTTGGAAAACGCAACGTTTGCAAACCTGTTATATCGTCTTGCTCTCAGATGTCGGGGGTAAGCTAGGGCAGCTGGATAGGTTGTATATTCCTCATGCAATCGACAGCCATACTGGATGTTGACAGGTTTAGAACACTCGCAGAGTCGGACGCACCAGTGCCACACAGGACGAAAAAGTTGTTGCACGTTCAGTTAAGGATTTGAATATCAAGAGTACGCGTTGAAATGTTTCAATTGCAACCGCCCCTAAAGATCAGGACGGAAGTATGTCCCATACGAGTTGGCGCAAATCAAGGGGAGACTATACTACCACATGTGGCCCTAATCAACTCGATCTCAATCAGCAATGCTTACTTGTGTACAGTCTTAGAATATGCGGGGCTGCTGGGCGCAAGCATGTGATGCGTCGATGTACATATCCTGGAGAAATTGACTGTACTTTCGAAACCAGCAAAATTGCATGCATGCAGAAGGGTCGGACCCTCGATATATGTATGGATGATCTTATATAGCCTCCATATGTGTATGTATGCGCGGGTGCCGCAGTACGTACCAACGCCGAACGGTCATAAAACTACAAATTAGCCTCTGGCCGCGCCCGCGGCTGCAATTCCGGCGTATACAAAGTTGGAGCCCCGGCGATCATTTATAAGATATAACAACCACATTACATTGCACAAAAGTATATATGTAGCCCGCAGCTTATTAAGCGACGTACTCGACTTTGCGAATTTCGAAGCTGCGCCATAAATGATCGATAACCAACGTCTCGTGTATGACAACATATGGACATGTTTGAACAAGGCAAACAGGATACCTATAGGACGCCCTATAGATGGATATCACGTGCGATTGTCAACGAGCTCGTTGGCCGGACCATGCTTAAGCACGCACGCTCACAGATTGCGCCTGCTCCGTAATCAAGAAGACTCGGAGCCCCAGATTCATATTGACGCGGACTGCATGCGAATCGGTGACCCCTGACAGCAAGATAAATGCGTTTTGCGAAGTATCGAATGATGTTCAAGGAGTATCAAGCGGAAGTAACATACAGCATGCCCTTTGATTGCGATAACCTAATGCTATAAGATGTCTTTTATCCAGTCTTTCTTCATCGAAAAAATCTGTACACTAAGTCTTATCGAGCTGCAAAATGCTTCAAAGAAACCGACTAAAAGTTCAGACTTCGAACGTGGTAACGTTGTCAGTAGAAGCCTTGCTAACTGCCCCTGTATGTGGTGTACGAGTAAGGAGAAAGAATGAGCGGCACGTGGAAATGCTCGCGTGTCTGCGACGGCTTTACCTCAAAGACGATATCCACTTGTGGATAAAAGCCCCCGTCTGCGCCCACCCGACCCGGATCCCCCCTGTCCGCTTTCGTCATATTCTGGAGGTACGCTCCCGTCTGGAAGCGCAGCTTGTACATCCCCGCCGCAACGTGGTCTGAAGCGGGCAACAAGCCGATCACCCGGCCGTCAGCATCCGTAGCCCCCTTTCCCAAAGATTGCCACGTGTCTCCCGTCAGCCCCTCTAGGTCGACTGCCACTCCCTTCGCCGGTCTGCCGTGAGACAGATCCAGGACATGCGTGGTGATAGGCGAGCGCAGACCGGCCGCTCCGGCTGCTGTTGGCTGCATCGACAGTCGATGTGGCTCGTGATCCGGAAACCCGCTAGCTGCCGTGGGCTCGCCATGCTTCGCCCTCTGGTCTTCGGCCAGAGCTCCCCCCGGGCCCCGCCCCGCAGTCAAGTGATTCTCAATCTGTGCCAGTCTGCCATGAGCACCCCCCCTCATATTCAAACCACTTCCGACTGTCTCGCTAGCCCCCCGTTGAGGTTGGGGCCAGGGCGCACGTGTTGCCAACTCGTCAACACTATGCGAAAGCGCAGCCATTGGAGTTGATTCAAGGGAGGTCCTTGTGGAGGACTGCGTGGCTTCGTCCGAGTTCGAATTCAGAAGCTTCTCAAGACGAAGTTCCGTAATCTTCTGCTGCTCTACCGCTGCGATACGGATCTCGTCATGAGGGCAATTCGAGAAGCGAGCCTGCAGGTGGCCAAAAAGGTGGCCAAAAAGTATCAGAAAGGATCATCGCTGCTTCAAGGATATCTCAAGGGGGAACGGGCTAGAGCGGACAATATAGTTTCAGTTCTTCAGAAGTAAAAGCCTGGATTCGACACAATCAAGCAACTAATGAATGCTAATTGGCTTCGAAACTCAGTCAGCTTGCAATCAAGGCGAAACAACACCAATTCAGAGACCTCTTCAGATAAAGTTTCAAGACTAGATCAATAGTGGCAGGAACCAGCACTGCACCTGGAAGACATCACGTGTAATCTGTAACGAAACAAGGCAGGTTGGCTTGCACGTACCTTGACTGCTTCCAGCACCTCCCCACTTGTTTTTCCAGAAGCACAGATGAGGAAAACATGACCAAACTTGTCCTCGTAGTTCTTATTCCACAGAGCGAGTTCCTGCAAGCAGCAAGGTCCATTCTCAGTCCTGAATGGAGAATTCAAAGATAGCTGAGTACCACAAGCCACAAGGAAGCAGTCGCTAGGCGCAGTGTCTGGAGTCGAGGCGCCCCATCCTTGGGTTTGACAGTGAACGAAGGTGCGCTGATGACATCTGCTTAGCGAGGAACACTCGTTCTATGACAGGGCCGAGTTGACGAATTTCTGGATAAAAAGACTTGACATAAAAGAGGTATTTGCAAGACCTTTTCCTCATCAATGGACTACGAACAGTGCGAGAGGAAAGCCAAACAGCCCTTTATCTTCTTACCTGTAACACGCTTTCGTTTGCGCTCGCTAAAGCAGCACCCTGCTCCCCCTCAGAAAACCTGCAAAAAACTTCAGAACTTCAACATGCGGAATGCTTGATTGATTGCACAGAGTAAAGCCCCCATGAAAACAAACAGGATTTGCGACATCCATTGATTAAACTGTCGACTTCTTAAAGTCGATCTGACCTGAAAAATGGTGCGGTCTTTTCAGCCCAGGACGCCTGCAGGCTTCTGTCCATCTAAACTCAGATAGGAAGAATATAAACGTACTCTGCAGAAGCCCCAAACTTCTCTCGCAACCCGCTCACGTCCCCTATCCGAGGATGGCCGCCAAATGCTTCCAACCAGGCAGGTATGCCCACCTGAGAAGTAGTCGTGTTGACAATTGACACCACCAGTTGATACAAGTGTAGCACAATGCTGGAACCAGAGGTATATCACGGACCAGACACATTCCATGCTTTAGGCAAACATGCAAACAGATGTGGTCTACACAATGGAACATTGCTTGAAAAGCTGCCACAATCAGGAAATCAAAGCCGCACATCAACAGAGTATCCACCAGAAGGACCAGAGGTACCAAACATCACCTCTTCCTTCCTTTCCAGGGCAGCTGCTAGCTTAAAGCCGAGGGTAGATTACCTGATTCAGCCACACATTCCGAGCGTGCTGTACCAGATCGACGTAGTTCTCAAATGGCCTTGCCTGCGCCACAAGCTGTGCAAATTGTGCACTGTGGCAGCACTTCCGGAGCGCGTCAATTGCTTCACCAATTCCGAGGCTATTGAACCAGGCAATGCTGGGATACAATCCGATGGGCTCCATTACAAATTCACAGCATTCCGTGCACCAGAAGAAATGTGACAGCAAAACGGATTGATGTGCATGAACCCAACCATGAGGCGGTCAAGCTATCTCCACTGGCAAGAACACTTCGAAGTTCTCCACACACTCAAGAGAGTTCTGCAAATGTTATACTAAAACAGTAACAGGGCATTCTGAGGCAGCACGACTTGACACCACGTATTTCTCATGTGCTACTCTATAATCTGCATGCCGAAAGATGGTGTGAATCTGTGATGGTGTCATGAGACTTTCGGATGCTCGTCCGAGTGGGCAAGCAATGTGTGAATCCCGTCGACGTCAGCGTGCTGCCTGAGGCTGCCAGTGCTGGTGAGCTGATCAGATTCGTTTGTACCTAGCCAGCAATCGTGCTCACAAAGTATCACAGGCGTCTCGAATCACTGCCGGTTGCTGCGCCCAAACAGATTGATCCAAGATGGCCATGGCCGCTGCTTCCCGCACGGTGGTCAACTCCGTTCCTTGCTGCGGGCCAGTTGGGCCTGATTCCAAGTTGATGGGCGGGCAGAGGCTGACGCCGCTGTTAGGCAGGACCAGCTTGGAAGATGCCACCGGTGTCAACTTTGTGAGACACCTCGTGGGTGGCGCGGTCAAAAGTGGTAATGGTGGGAAAGGTGTGCAGCAGCTCCGGGTTAGCGCAGTAGCCTCCACAGAGGCAGCGCCACAGACCAAAGTGTCACCAGGTGGTGGTAAGTCTGATGCTTCTACGCCCTCAAGCGGAGCGGTATTGAAACATTTCTCTTAGTATGTTTTTAAGGAACTGTTGTTTCAGTAAGTGTTTCTTAAAATACAAATTCACCACTGATCAAGTGAGCTGTTATATAGTTTCTAGTGGCATGCCTTGGTTTTACGATGGCTTCACCACGTGATCAGTTGTGTGCCTGATCATATTATGCTTTTGCGTTGAGCTGTCAAGTATCTTTTGTGTTTCTTCCTTTTGATGGGTGGTGGTGAGCTCGCTAGTTCCGTCACAGAAGATAAATTTGTCTTGAATGTTTTTCTGCTGATGGGGCACATCAATTGGTCTTTGGTTTTTGACCTTTCCTCGCTAGTCATCATCAGTTTTCCTTTACGTCTTACCACATTCATGTCAACCGTCCCTTTTCAGAACTGCCAGTAATGTGGGTTGTTGAAATATTTATTGCTGGCCTCAACGCATGTACGTAAACTGAGGCAATTTTGAAGCAACTTTTTTGAGTGTTTTAGACAACACCGCTGGCCTCATCGTGAACCCAGTTCTGGGCACCCATCTATCAGATTACCAGCTTTTTCCTGCCCGCCTCACATGGCGCCTGCCTGCCGTGCAGTGGAGAAGACGGCTCCTTTCCCCGACCTGCCCCTGTCTGAGCTTGATCCCGAGGTGGCGTCCATCATTACAAGGGAGAAGGACCGCCAGTTCCGGGGGCTTGAACTGATTGCCTCTGAGAACTTCACGAGCAAGGCGGTGATGCAGGCGGTGGGGTCCTGCCTGACCAACAAATACTCAGAGGGGCTGCCAGGGAAAAGGTGAGCCAGGTCGCTGCGCTTGAACACTTTGGGGCTAAAGATTTCTGATCTGCGTCAATCCAGCGAGTTTCTCAGTACACGTTGATTATACCCTATGATCTTTGAGTATTGAGTCATCTGGAAATTGCTGCCATCTGGATACCACCTACCATCGCAGTGTCTCATTAGTTATACATCTGTGCCACTGCTGAGCGGTGGCAAGTACCACTCGAGGCGAAATGGGGATTCAAGCGGTTGAGATCTGAGATGCATCGCGGGTATCCTCTAGGTATTATGGTGGCAACGAGTTCATCGACGAGAGCGAGGTGCTGTGCCAGCAGAGGGCCCTCGCCGCCTTTGGCTTGGACCCCAAAGAGTGGGGTGTCAACGTGCAACCTCACTCTGGTTCTCCCGCTAACTTCGCTGTCTACACCGCCCTCCTGCAGCCGCACGATAGGATCATGGTAAGCACCTGTGCACGGTCAAAACGAATCAATACAAAATCAGTGCTTTTCTGTTGTGGCATTGCTTCGTATCTTGTCCGCCAGTCGTTCAAGAGAAACGACAATGCACAAGGTAGATACCGGCAGGTGCCTAAAGTGACAGGCAAGCCACAGGGTAGAAGGAGTTTCTCTGGCGAAAGTCCATTTTATAAATGGGACGCCACCGATTTTTGCAGGGACTAGACCTGGCGCACGGAGGCCATCTGACGCACGGGTTCCAAACTCCGAAGCGGCGTGTTTCAGCCACGTCGGTGTACTTCGAGTCAATGCCATACCGGTTAGATGAGTCGACGGGGCTGGTGGACTATGACACGCTGGAGAAGAACGCAGCGCTCTTCAGGCCGAAGCTGATTATTGCGGGAGCAAGCGCATATGCCAGGGACTTTGATTATGCTCGCATGAGAAAGGTGAGGGCTTGTCAAACATCCTTGAACTCTTAATTGACAAAGCAAAGGGCTGTTAAGAGCTCTGCCTGCGGAGTCCGGTGGACAGGTCCGCCATACGTACAATCAGCGTATGTGGTTGCGCTGGTTCAGCATGGAGTTGATCACACAGATACAGATATGGAACTCAGTCAGCGGTCGCTCTTTTCGCACCAGCTTTGCTGCCTCCAGTGCTTGTGTCTCCCTCCAACTTGGCTAATCCAGTGTTGAGATAAAAGAAAGGGAGAAAAAGGTGGTAGCCCCCTTTGAAACTCAGCGAGCCTCGTGTTGGTCCTCAGATTGCGGACAGCATCGATGCGTTCCTGATGGCGGACATGGCGCACATCAGCGGCCTGGTGGCGGCGGGCGTGGTGCAGTCCCCCTTCCCGCACTGCCACATCGTGACCACCACCACACACAAGTCGCTGCGGGGGCCCCGCGGCGGCGTCATCTTCTTCCGCAAGACCGAGCACAATGGGATCAACATCGAGACGGCCATCAACCAGGCCGTCTTCCCGGGCCTGCAGGTGGCTATCCATCCGTGGTGCTCCCTGCCATCGAGGACAAGGACTCATAGAGAATTGCTTCTTGTCCACTTGTCTTTTGTCCTTCCGTACACTCGGTTGGCCCATAGCTACATGAGCCCGTTCGAGGATTCCGTGCCCTGGAAGTGAAGGTGTCGCACCCTAGGAGGTTTTTCAAGCATGCTCGAGGAGTGCTTCATGATCTCACTTTCAAGTCGTTGAGTTCTTAAAAGTATCGTCGCGGATATAGATGGCTGGGCTTTTCTGCTTTCGTCAGAGCCACGAATCTTCCCTCCGCTTCCAGTAAGGAGGTTGCCAAGTACAGCTCGTCAATCGATTTCCGGACGACGTTTGACGGACCGTTGATGTCCTGCTTCCTGGCAGGGCGGTCCCCACAACCACACAATCGGCGGCCTTGCCGTGGCGCTGAAGCAGGCGGCCACTCCTGCTTTCAAGGAGTACCAGCGGCAGGTGGTCGCGAACAGCCGGGCGCTGGCGGGGCGGCTGCTGGAGCTGGGCTACACCCTCGTGTCGGGGGGGACCGACAACCACCTCGCGCTCGTCGACCTGCGACCAAATGTGAGCCACGGACTGAAACCTTCATCCGCTCGCTGTATCCATGGATATTCGTGCGAGGCCGTGTGTTTGAGCACACTACTACCTTACCGACAGTTGAAGCCCTAGTTCTCCCCGCTTGAACTTCGTGTGTTCGTGCGACCGGCGAGATGTCTTCCGCCATCGCGTACTCCTCATGCATCTACATCCCGCGACCAAACGGTACACATTTCACGGCGTTATCGCCCAAGGAAGCGGAAATCAACGTCTGCTGCGTTTGCAGGGCATTGACGGCGCGCGCGTGGAGAAGGTGCTGGACCTGGTGTCCATCACGCTGAACAAGAACAGCGTGCCGGGGGACAAGAGCGCTGTCACCCCGGGGGGCGTGCGCATCGGCAGCCCCGCGCTGACCACGCGCGGCTTCCAGGAGGACGACTTCGTGCGCGTCGCGGAGCTCATCCACGAGGGGGTGCAGCTCACCATCAAGGCCAAGGCCAGCTGCCCCGGACCCAAGGTCAGTGCACCATACGCAGGCTGGGGGGCGAATCACAGTGCGTGCGGAACAGAAGAGTTGTACTTCTCGTTATGCTCCATGCGCTGTGAGAAGCGATTGAGTTGTGTGGTTGAATGAGTTGTGTGTTGGTATATTAGTGAGAAGCTGGAACATCGTGCATGCATCAGTCCCAGCATCATGTCTGTAAGATACACTTCACCACCTGTTCAACAGAATTTGGCTGTCAGCCGGAATACAGCAGAGACGTATTTCTGAAAGTCATCTTCCGCATTGTAAGCGGGGTTCTTAGGTGCAACCAAAGTACGTCGTGTAAAAATGTGGGGCTCCGGCCAAACTAAGACAAGCCACTTTGTGTAGAATTCCAGCATTGCGGTCTGCTATTTGCCTGCTGATGTGACGCCTTCTGACCAGGTGAAAGACTTCCTGGAGTACGTCGATTCCGACAGCTTCAGCGAGAGGGCAACGCTAGAGGACTTGAAGGCAAGGGTAGAAGCGCTGGCCACGCAGTTCCCAATTCCTGGGGTATGAAACTGGAGCCAAGCCAAATTGGAAGCAGGTTGTCTATAAACGATTCGAAAGATGAGAGGTACAGTTGTAGCGTCAGATAGGGCATTTATAACCAAAAGGTTCGATTACATGCGCTCTTCCGAGTTTAGAGACGATCCGACGCGTCAATAAGGAGCCGCCTGTTTGAGCTTAGCATGGCGCACCACCGCGTCCAATCACGACAATCTCAGGTTGATGTCTCCCTCGATCCGTAAGTTTCAAACATAGCGAATCAACGTATCTGTACATTATTTCCTTTGGTATCTCAGCGTGGAAGGCACACTCAGCACATAGTCACGACATTCGCCCTGGTCTTTCTCATGGCTGTGCACGCCAGAAACCCGTGGTGGAGGAGTGAGTATGGTCATTGCTGTTTCAATTCCTATATTTAAATGGCACATTTCACGACGTCCCTCTGTACGCGTGCAAGACAGTAATACACTTCGTCTACTTCTGTTGGTTTGGACTCATTGAGCCAGGTCCGCATGCATAACAGCCACCTTCCTCTGCGAGACTCCAAACCTGATCAAACTTCTCCGACCAATGATAGGCGAGCTCATAAAAAGCTACGCTTGCCTCCATTCCGCAATACAAGCTCAAGCCAGTGCGATGCACACACTTTCGCCTGAAAGAAGCCTCAACAATCTCCGCTTTGCGCGTATGCAACAAGCAGATCTGAAAGATGGAAATCCATGGACACAGGATAGCCAGCGACTGCAGAATGCAAGCTGGAAGCTCGAAGCCGCCCATCATGGCGCACCGCGAGAAGGAAAATGTCACAAGTTGGAAGTACAGGTGTGCCACTTGGGTGGCAGAACGCATCGGTGTTTGTGCCCAACACACAGGTCAACAAACCGTCAATCCCCACGGCCAACAACTGCCGATGCCAGACTATCTATCTTGGGCCGCAGCCATGTCTTGTTTCGTTTTTCCTATCACGTCGCGACTGGGTGTCCTTGCAGCTTGGCGATCTGCTCTAGGGCGTACTTGGATTCGCCCGCCCAGCTGACGGGCTGCAGGCTCCGCACCGTGATCCGCTGCCGCTTTTGGTCCATGTACTCCTGCACCCAGAAGCCCATGAGAAAGCGTCGAAACAACGACCTCGCAGACCACGAGCAAAAACCAATTTATGGAACCCTTCCTTTTATCCTCGTTTCGGAATCTCAGGACTGAAATACCCTCACTTAAAGCTCCACAAAGACCGCCTCAAACAAGCGCCTCTTGTCAACCTTTCCGAAAAGGAACTTCAACCCTCCGCCCGAGCGAGAAGTATTTTTGAACGTTGGAACAGGAACTGTCTGCGGAGCAAAGTGAGCTGGCCCGTACCTGTACTGTCACGCTCAACCGTGCCACGTGCTCCTTCCAGAGGGCCCCCTTGAGCGCCTCCTCATACTTCTTCTCATCCTGCAGGCTCGAACAATCGAAGTGAACCCTCTTTCACGAAACCCTTGAAACACCACTTACAGAACAAGACAGTCATCAGCACATCGAAGACCAGGAACCAGGATCGGATAGCATTGTCTGAGACGGCTTTCTCGTCTCTTTCTTTCTCAACAACTTCTGAGAGCCAAGTTCTGTTTTGGGGGAATGGAAGCCGCTCAACGGACGGCGCATGCGAACGTACCTGGTCCTTGATGTCCGCAAGCTGGTCGGCGGGCATGCCCAGGAGCGCCTCCGCCTGCTCATTGAACACCGACACCCACGCCTCGCCGCTCGAGTCGCCCACCTTCACGCTCACGATGTACCTGCGGCGCAACGAACGCAGGACGTCTCTCAATCGCGCCTCTCAGCTTTGTCAACATCTGAGAAAAAGTGGGCTCTCAAACAACAAAGCCCGACCGCTCAGCGAAGGCAAGTCTTGGCAGCTGAGCGAACCATGATGGCATCGACGACTTCCCGGAGACACCCAAAAGCCAGGGATAAGAGCCGGGGTAGATTTCTCACCGGCGCTTGAAGGAGTCGTATTCCTTGGAGCAGCCCTCGCACCACCAGCGGTTGCCGCCGCTGACCTCGGACACCTTCTTGGTGCAGCTGGGGCAGGCCAGGTACCACATCGCCTGGTCCGGCTTCAGCCACGTCGTCGAGCAGCGCACATTGAAGTACTCCATCTGGCAGGTAAGAGGGGAAGAGTGAGACGACAGGCAATTGAGCAAGGGAAGGGAAGCGTGCAGCAGAATCTAGAGACTGAAATACGAGCTGGACCTGGCAACCAACTATCAGAGAAAGAGAGCAAGACAACGCCGTCCGGGAATTTGATGGCCTCAATAATATGTTGATTGCTTTGTGCGGAAGAGGCATGAGGTCACGAGATTCTGAGGGTCGAAAATCAGCACCACAACGATAAGAGATGCGATTTCCACCACGTGCTCACCTTTCCGTCCCCCACAGTAGGTTCGGTGACCTCTTTCAGGAAGGCCCGATCATCGTAAATCGACCTTGAGCCGCCGGCACCCTTCGAAGCAGATGCAAGCCCCGCGCCTGCTGATGTCAGCGCCGCAGTTTTTCCTTCACCGTCATACCTGCGACAACAGTTTCGAGTTTGCTTTTTGAAAGTGCTGGGCAATAATTTAGCGCGATTCCATGCTTCTGAAAGGCGGAGTGGAAGTCTGCGGGTGGGCGCTCGAAAGGACAGTGCGAGTCGGCATACGGCAAAGGGGATTCCGATGCATGTTGAAACAGTGCACATGGCGCCGGGGCGACCAGTTGCTGGGCCAGAGTCGCCTCAGCTCGTTCAACTAGGAGGCTTACCATTTCCGGATCGCTTGTGTCTCAGGAAGGTCAGGGTTGATTAGAACCAAGCTCCGGCCAGTGGTGGAGAGCGAGACACCTGCAGACAACCAGCGAGATTACCCTGAGGCACGTGTGAAAGAGAGCCGCGAATCCAGGCGTACTTAAAAGCAGCTCGAAGTAGTGAAGGCTTTGAGGAAGAGGTACTTCAATATACTTATCTCTAATTCCCATAGGTCCCAGACATCAAATAGAGTTCACACGACTTTAGCCCTCATTCGTTCAACTGGTAACATTCTTCCTACGAGATGGAGGCAGGGCTCGGATTTGAATCCTGTCTCCTTGCAAACCCATTGCCTCCTGCAGTGGCTCACCCTGGTAGTCGCCCACCCGCAGTGAGCGCACAGCAATGACGGGGGCAGAGTCTTGAAGGGCCTCCAGCTGGGCACCCTCCTCCAGGGCCTGTTTACCCCACAGGGTGACAGCCACCGTCTTCTCACTGCACATAAAACCTTCTTCACGTCAGAGAGTGGGGAGGGGAGAACAACTCGGTTCTCTCTTGCAAACAAACGTGAGAGTTCAAGTGCATCGCTTAAATTACATCAAAAGCAAATGCAAGTTCAATCGCGCCTGAAATAGATCGCGGCTCTTCTGCAGAAAAGGTACCCCACCCACCTCTGGTCTGCCAGTGTGATCTCCCGCTTGGTCAATTCCTCTCCGTTGATCTTTCTCCTGATGGACGTGGTGGGAGCGGCGGACTTTAGAACGCCCACCACATCGATCAATTCCCTTCCCCCAACATACGGACCGAGTGCATCAAAGTGGACGAAGTTGTACTTGGCGGTGGGGATGGAACTTGGGCTCCCAGCGGTGTCCTCTACCTCCTCCACCTGCAGCCGGCTCGCTCCTTTAGTGGTGATCGAGCAAAATTCTGACTACCAGCTAAGACAAAACGGTGAAACAGCAGATTGACCCTGCCAGAATAACTCCACACTCGTTAATGAGGCATAAATTCCATTGCATAGCTGCTAGCTTACCCGAGAATTGGCTCCCAGATTGAGCTCGTACTCGTTCTTGACGGTTGAGAATTTCCGGTTGGCCATCTTGAGCTGCCCACCAGAGATGTAGTACACCTGGGAAAGAAGGTAACTTGTCAGAGGTGGCGGGAATTCTGCGACAACCGTGTCAGTCTTCGAAACAAGCAAAATAGGGAGCCTAACTGGCATGCCGGTGACTTGTCCGACAGCTGGAATGTCGCCAGCTCGGAGATTTGCCCTCACCTTGTGGAGCTGAAAAACTTCCCAGAACTTATCCGCCGCCTCCCTCCACATGGTAGCCTGGATCTCAGTGCCCTGCAAGTACCAAGAAAGCTTTTTCAGTGGTGGTACATGAAGATCAGAGCCCTGATCCGAAAAGAGAAATTTACAGAAAATCTTGAAAGCCTTACTCAGGATCAGATGGCATACTTAGTAAAACACTGGCAGACGATGTGATTCTTTGCTGCAAAGGGCACCACTCTGACCTCTTCATCCATCAGCTCAACACTGAAGACGTTTCCGTCGCCTCTGGCTGTCTTGAACGTGCGCATCGGCCCCTTGTTTGTCACCCGAACCTGGATTGTCCAGTTGCCCTGGTATGGATTTAGAGAAACGAGCGGGTAAACCCGCCTTGAACCAGAAGAGGCCATCCTGTTGGAAGCTGCGGCCCTGCAAAGCAAAGAGGACATGTTACGCCCAAGCTTCATGAACAAATAAACTGCAAGCAGGATCATCAATCCTTTGCTTACAGCCCTGACATTGGCTGCATGCCTTCTTTCATAAAAACACTAGGGACTGAACATGTATGCTTCTTGTTTCTTGGACTCCATCAACACAACCGGCTGGCTCACTTGTTTCTCTCTGCCTCCATGATCTTTGAAGCCGGCTTTGGAGTGGACATAGGGAAAGGCTTTGCTTCGGGCGTGAACATGGGGGAGGCAAGTGGAGGTGAAGCAGGGGGCGGGGTGGTATTGAAAGAGAAGCTGGGGGTCTGTGAAACTTTTGTGGGCGTCATCTCCTCTGGCTTCAAAGCAGCTGGTGCAGGCTGCGGTCCTGAACGGAGCTCTTGACCAAGGGAGGGTCCTGCAACCTCGCACTTCAAGCACAGTATGACCCTGCACAGGAGTGAAGATCTTCTGACAAAGTCTGACTGTAACTTGAAGACCAATGGGTATGTCAAGCTTCTCAAAGACATGTGCAACATTGCTCAGAACGCAGGACTTCCTTAAGACCAGATCAGTACACTGATCGGATGCGGCAATAGAGCAACACAATCAGCTGGAGGGCACCCCCAGCTACTCACTCTTCTCCATGAACCACATTGCAGACGGCCTCTTTGACGCGCAAAAGACCAAAATTCTGGACGGTCTTAGATGTCTCCACGTCGCTGGTCATTGTGCTTGGCAGGACGCCACGAATCCTGCTCTGCCCGTCGTTGGCAAGAAACCTGCAAGCATATGTTGGCCTTGCTTACGAAAGATTCCCCTGCTGAGCTTCTAGTGCACGACAAGAGCTGACATCCTGCACGGCTCATGATGCATGTTGTGGTATGTTATAGGCAGACTTGCAAACTTAGCTGAACAAGATGCACGAGACAAGCGTACCTGTACTTTGCAATTTTGCCTTGTGTCTTTTCCAGCTCGAGCATCTGCACGACAAAGCCATCAGGGAAACCCTTTTCGGAAGGTGGTATATTCTTCTTCAGGTACTCCACAGCACCTGCTGTAACCTGACCCGCCATGAATTCTCGCTGCAATGCAATCAGGTTGAAACACCTCGTATTAAACGGGGAGGAAGGGAGGACACACTTCTGCACTGTGCTGATCTGCTTGCACCGCTGTAGCTTAGTTAGCTTAGTTGAGCTGGAGAAGCTACCTCTGCTTATCTTTCTACTTGTTTGAGGCTCTGAGGGGGAATCTGAAGCTGCTAGAAGTCAGCCAGAAGCGCTAGGCCAGAGGTCAGAACACAGAAGCGCCGGCGGTAAATAGAACTTGGCAGAAGCCAGAAGCCAGAAGGCTGAAGCGCCGGCTGCGGAAGCCCAGGATGCCAGAGGCCGAGGGCCTCTGAGGGCCGAGGCCCAGGGCGGGTAGGAGGCCAGCTGCCTGCTTTTTGGGGACATTCGAACTTCAAAATCTGGCGCGAAGCCCGACCTCTCGGATGACTTGGAGACATTCCATCGAACGGCCTAGAGTAAAATGTGCTGACAACCGTCGATGCTTCAAATTGAACGACTGGCAGAGTACGCAAACTGTCCACTGACGCACGAAAAACGTCGAGAAATCAGCTGATATGAGCTTCCTATGAGACTATGAGCTTCCTAGGATATCAGCCCATATCAACTGATATCAGCTTCCTCGTCCCTGCTGGCACCAGCCTAGGAAGCTCAAGCATTAGTGAGAGTAGGTTGCCGCCGGCCGGCCATATAGGTAAGAAGTCCTATTGAGTATAAGTATATCGAATTTGAAACAAGGTGGAAACCCCGTGGAAACAAGCCCGAAACAAGAGCCTCACAAGACATGATCACGACAAGATTCGAAATCGCCTAACCCGGAATTCGGAAAAGGTTAAAAGATATGGTATTAAGTGGGAGTAAGTGGGATCTCAACAAATTTTGCCCTCTATTCCAGAGCTTACTAAGTGCTTACTAAGTGCGGTCTGAATTGATCATTGTCGCACGCGCCATTGTGTCGATGTGTGAGGGTTAAGTCATTCAACGACCGGTGTCGAACGGCAAGGCGGCCGCGAAGGTACATGCAGCTAGCCAACATTGCCGCGGGCTAAACTTTTGTGAGAATAGCTTTTTCGCATAGTAGGACCAGTGAGCCGCGGATGGTTGTCTATGACCGACCGATCGACCCATCGGCCGGCCTTAGTGTTCCTATGAAGTGCCTCACGGAGCATGTGCAAAGAAGGCGTAAAGCTCTGCCAGGGCGGCACCCCCTCCTTGTTACAATAACATTTCCCCCCCAATGCTTGGACGTGTCACCGTAAATGGATCTTACGCACGTCTTACGAACTTTCCTGCAGCGAGCACGCAACTACATATGCTGACGAGCAAGATAACGTCTTCATTAGGGGCAGACCGCCTCTACCTTAAACTCAAGCATCGTCTTAAACAGATCACCATTGCTTCACAGGCTCCAAAAGAAGCTCGTGCCTAAACATTCCCTACGAAAGGAGGTGGTTAGATCTCTAGATACAACCTCACGAGTTTTAGCCTAGAGAAGGGCACGTGCCATCTTTGGTCCCGTTGCCTCCGGTTCAGGCCCCGCCCTTTTCCGGACGCACGATTGGCCCGTGTGTCTGCCAGCTTCCACGTCGTCATCTTGCTCTCGACGTCAAACGACTCGAGTGCCAGTACCTCCTCATGCTCGATCAGCTTCGGCTCCGTTGACGGCCCCGGCTCTAGCTGGTCGGCCGAAACAGACGCAAGGCTGGGGTCCACCAGGCTCGCCCGCAAGCGGGCTTCTGGCACTGTGTCGGGATTGGAAGCTTCGCCTGGGGTATCATGTACTGGCTGGCTATCAGAAGGTGAATCGGTGGAGCTTTTGGCTTTGCTACCTTTCCGCTCTTTCTTCTCCTCGATCTCTTTCTCCGCCATGAAGCGGACCACCATGGGCAGGTCCTGGAAGCGTTCCAGATCTGCCGGGACTTGGACGACCCGCTCCGCGCCTGGAGACCCGACCTGCAACAGGTCCAAAATGTTTTTTGGAATACTCGTTAGAGTCGTAATAGAGTAGCGCACGAGTGCAATGAATGGCGGATAATAGGGGGTCTGGAAGATGGAAAAGTCTGTCGCGTTGCATAATCAATGCGTCAACGGAAAATTGCTGTCGCTTCTTGGCTCCTAGTGTTAGGCAGGTTATTGCACTGGCTGTAGGTCCAAAAGCTCCGAGTACTCCAAAGACTGGACTATCGAAGGAGCCAGTGATTGCTATCAATTCTACTCAGGCCATCTACTTCTCAGAGCCCTGGCGAAGCAAGCTTTCCCATGTGAGACTGCCTTTATCAAGTACATTGCAGTCTGGCTTTGACAAATAAGTTACTTGACCATGTACCAACAAGTCAACTGACGATGTTACTGCTTCTGATGTCAGCAATGATCAGCGCGAAGCCAGAGCTGCAGCCTTGATGGCTATCCAAGTCGATGCAATCGAAGCAGGTCCACAGATCTCATCCAATTGTTAGCTGTTCCATGCTGCGACCTTTTCCGGGCCCCACTTGTTACAATCAGCACAGCGGAAAGTACTGTTCTCAAGCAGATTCACACCAGTTGCATCGCCACCCATCTTGGGACTCACCTCTGTCTCAATGATGGGCAGCTCCTTCCTCTCGGTCGCCTCGTCCAGCTGCGTGTTATACGCCCGTGCAAAGCTCTGGATCTCCTCCATGGTGGGTGACCCGTAAATGTCCTCCAGCTTGTCGAGCCGCAGCTTCACCACCTCGAGTGCATCGTACGCCCGGAACGCATACAGCCTGAACTTGCCCGCAAATTCCGGGTAGCTTAACACCTGCTCTGCGTATTCCAGTGCTTTCTTCCCCCATTTTGTCGAGCCCACTCTGATCCCGCCCCCATCACCCCCGTCCCCAAGTTCGATCGGCCCCTCGTCCTCTGCCTCGTACTCCCAGCCATCTTCCGTCTCCCCGTCTAGCGGAATGTCCACCTCGTCGAGTGGAGCGATGCCTTCCTCCCAACTTTCGTCCACCTCTTCGCCGTCACTAACACCGTCAATCAATGACATAACATCCACAGCCTGTTCGGACACGGCTGCCTCATCTTCAGCTGTGACCGCTTCCACTCCTCCCTTGTCCTTCTTCTTAGCAGAGGGGAACCTGTTCTCTCTGCTATAAGAGTGGGCCGAGAAACAGGAAGCCTGCACGGAGCCCAGCCAGCCGCTGGACCTCATGGCAGTCCTGACGCCACATTGCCAAAATTGTGGCGTCTTCAGCCACTGAGGAGCCCGGACGCCACCACTCTTTGCTACGACCATTGGTCTAGCCTGAAGAAAGCAAACGGGTTTCTGAACCAGCTGTCCGCTGCAGGTCTTTCCGATGGGCAGCCATGTGCTTGAGTTTGGCAGCAGCCGCCTCGATGCCTGTGCTGCGGTGGTGCACGCAGGACCCATGATGGCCGTGCTGATGACACCCGTGGAACCTGGGAAAGAACGTTTACGAGACGGCCCAGGAGGAATGATCTAGGCATGCGACCTGTAAGTGCTAATAAGTGCTGAGAAGAGGTGGAGAATGCATGCAAGAATGCAGCCTGCAGCTGTGCAGACAATGCAGATGCAGGGCTCGGCATGCAAACTGCGACCGGCACTGCCGCTACGATGAATAACGGCAAAGAAAACGGGAAGAAAACGGTAGGTGTGCCACCACTCGTGTCGCCGGAACAAAACGTTGATCAGTCGTCGTGGGGCGCTAAATAAATAATGCTGCAACTTGCTTTTGAGCATTTTTGAGCGACCAACTTCAGCCACAATACAAGCAACCTTGCACGACCCTTCTTTTGCTGCTTTCTCAGAAGCTCAGAATCTCAAGCTCTGGAACTGGAATCACCACTGCCACTTCAGATTTCAAAGTCATGAGCCTTGAAACTTGAAGTCGAGGTACCAGAATTATCTCTCTTCTCCACTGGGGTGCTCCTCTCAGAGCTCTACCACAATACTATTTTTTGCGGCATGGCAGAAGATCTGCTATGTTGTGCGCGTCTGAGGGCTGGCAGCCTGCGGCCCACCACTGCCTGCACCTTTGCAGGGACCAAGTTGCGGCGATGCAGCCAACAAGCTGTCTCTTCAGTACGTGTGAATCATTGGGCCCAAACCCCAGCACCACCAACTAGAGTGCGCAGTGCAGCATTTCGGATAGAAACTTCTTCCTCTTTTAATCTTTGCAGTCCCAGTGCTTCAGTGCAAAGGTTAGCGGGTTGCAGTCTTGGTGACAGAAGCATTATAAAACCGAGAAGGGTCACGTCTCAAGCCTTGGGAGTGGAGGGAGAGTCAAATCAGCCGCAATCGGATGGTGGTAGTAAGTCTTCTGCAGCCCCGAGCAGCTTGCAGATTGGCAACCCAATTGTAATTATAGAAGCTCCACCATTTGTCAAGTCGGCTGAACCCATGCCGATGTTGCGGGAGAACAAGGGCCAGATCAAAGAGGGAGATGTTGGAAGGTGAGACAAGCATATTTTTCATGCTTTATACGACCTTTTTGCCATGGACAGTGATTGGGCCTTGTTGTTTTCCTCAAAAGCTCAAGTTCTGCGTGTGGAAAATGGAGGAGCCCCTGGTGATGACTACCAATGGACGGACGCTTCAGCATGCTTCCAAGAATCTTTTTGATGAACCTGCACCTTCTTATGCAGGATCATGGATAGACGGCCGAAGGGAGTATGGGCAATTCGCTTCACGAATGGGGCTTTCTTGGTTGACCGGAAGTACTTCAAGGAACTGGGCATGCAATAACGGATGAATTTGCACGATTGGTAAACATTCAACGAATTCTGGACAAATGTGGTGTTTGCTGCTGGTCACCATCTGATTTCAGAAAGTTGTCACTGCCTTCAATAATTTGGGTCTTGTACAGGAAAGTCTATGCTCGGTGGACCCATGCCAACATGTTCAGCATGTAGTCATGGATGCCGTGTGCTATGCCATGAAAGGGGTCGTATCAGGCCCATCATGCAAGAATGTTGTACTGCACATGTGGCTCAAAAAAATGTCTGCTGCGCGCGGCTGCTTGGCTCTAAGAAATCTGCAAATCACGAGATGGTGCATGCTATGATTCACATTTCATTTGATATCGAGGCACATCCTTACTCGGTTACTCACTTCGCGCACGCACGCGCAAACAAATTCGTATATACCATGCATCACATGGGAGCTGCGCATGATCACATGTACCCTACACGAATGTCGGGTGCCCAAACACAGATCCATATACCAATCCGCCAGAAGATACATCCAAAGCTTCAGTTGCTCGAGCATGGTTTGCATATGTCCTTCAAGTAATAGCCTTCCACCGAGAGACCGGTATGAGCGCACCACATCGTTCTCAAAGATTGAAGACTTTGCTTGCCTAGGCGCAGTCGCGCAGCACTCTGGTATTCACTGGACCTTCCAGCTGCCCGGCACGACTCGAGGACAAGCGTGCATGAACATCCAACCAACTGCTCACACCTGGTAACATGTGCATCGAGATAATTGTAGCACACCTCATCATGTGATTATGGACAGATGTAGTGAACATTTAAACACCCCGTAATAACAAACACTCTTCCAAAGCAATCAGGAAACAAGCTTCTGTCAAAAATCTTGTCTTTGCTGCAGCATCGCCTCCATAAATGCTGGCATGATTCTTGTGAGCGAAGGTAGCATGTGCGACGGTCCACTGAAGAGCTCGCCCCAGGGCCGCATGCCCAGGCCCGCTGCGGCTTTTCTACTTTGTGCGGGCTGTTTTGCTGCCGGCAGCTTCCCATAGATTGCTTCGTATCCAGACGGACCTGCAAGAACAAAGCGCTCATTCAGTTGCAATCGGAAACACAACCGAACGCGGCTCCAACGATTTGCGCCCAATCTTGGCGTCTGCTCAATTTTGTGTATTAAATCGACCAACGGGCTGCAAGCGGAGGCGAGTAACGCACGTGACGAAGTGCTTTGGATTGCAATCGTAGGTACCTTTGACCCGTGCCAAAGCAGTACCGATGACAAAACCTTGGCGGGATTTTTTTAGATACCACAACACTCCGAAAAGAACCATAGGCATCGCGAAGTTCGAGTTGCATAACAGTGCCGGCCCGCCGTGGTCCGCCCCTCACCCTCGGCTGCCTCTGTCTCCATTGGCGTCACCTCCGGGTCATCCACCGCCGACACTGTCGCCGTCTGCTCCTCCTGGTCCTTGTCCACCGACACCCGCACCAGCTCTCGGTCCCGGGTAGCAATTAGCAGCTGACTATCCCGAGACTTACCAGACCCAGGGGCGGGAGGGAGGAACACTAGAGAGGCCCCACCGGCCTGTCAAGTCGGAGACAACGTACGCGCTTGGGTCAGCAGTCTTACAAACGAACAGTGGACAAATCTTTGGACTTCGTCCAAAGAAACGGTAACGGGCCACTTCATGGGCATTGAGAATCATCTGAACGTCAACATTCTCTTCAAGATTTGCTGGCGGCTACAGAGGTGAAAGCACTGGGCTAAACATTCAGAGTGTGCCAATCAGAGCCATCTGGTTCACGCAAAGGCGTGAACTTTGTCAGAACGATGAAGATCGCCTTCTTCACAGCAGAGGGCAAGGGCGACCCAGTGCTCATAGCGAGTGCACGACAGTAAAACTGGAGGAAAACGCCCTTGCATCACATCGCGAGGACAGCTGGACAGACGGATCTCGATCGCAAAGCCCACGTCCACAACCGAAGGTCGAAATCTTGTCAAGGGCATAACACGCATTCCTCGGCCGCGCCTCACCTTTTGCAGCCTCCAGGCGACGAGCGGGGTCGGGCTGTGCGCCTCAAACGCCACCACGTAGCCCGCCCTCTCGCGCGGCCGGCCCTTTCCGCCGGCCTTCTTCCGCCCGACTGGCGCCGCTTTCGGTCGCTCCTCCGGATCCAGGATCAGGACGGCGAAGCGCGAGCTTCTGGGGTCCATCGCCAGCTCTGGAAAGAACATGAGCGACAGAGTCAGGCATGGCTGCTGGAAGGCAACAGCACGTCGAGTCGCCGGAAGAGCCGGTTTCTAGAGAGAGCAACCTTTTGCGGCTGTACAAAAACCAACCACAAGGTGGCGGGTTTTGACGGGAACGAGTGCCTTCCACAGTTCAGCCGAGTTTCTAACCACTGTTGACAACCCCGGCTCGGGAGAAACAGGAAAGAAGGGCGAGGGAGAAGGCGCTTCAGCGAAAGTCGTTACATGGTGTCCATCTGCACAACCTTGGTAACAAGTTTCAAATTTGCCGCACGTAAATCAGATCGACTTGATAACCCAAGCAGGGATTCGCAGAACCCATCTCATAGGGGCTACAAACCTGACCAAAAAGGGGACCGCTGAAAAGGCAACCCGGCAGCCTCTATCCTTTCTCCTCGGTTCTCTACCCAAATCACTCACCTTTGACTTGGAGGTGGTACGCCCACCAGACGCTCATCGTCAGCAGGTTCCACGCCACCAGCATCGGCCGCGCGCCTTTTCCCCGGGCAGTCAGCACCAAAAAGTGGGACCCGTGCGCAGACTCGACTCTGATTATGCTCTGGTCCGGGGAGAGCCCCGGCGGCAGCGCGCACATAAGCCCGCCCGAGACCGTGTTCCACAGAGTGAGCGTCTCGCCCGCACCCACCGCAAGAAGGGAGCCGTCCCACGTGAACGCGGCGCAGCGGAGGGGTTCGGAGCGGTAAGAGCCGACGGAGCGGCAGCGCCATGAGACGGAGGGTTCGGCGGCGGAGCGTGCAGAAGAGTTGGGGCCAGGAACCCAGACCTTGAAGTCGCCGTCGAGGGAGGTGGTGACGGCCATGCGGGCGGAGGGGTGGAACACCAGGGACGTCACGGCAGCTCTGCAAGAACGAGAGTTTTATGATTCACAAAACTTTAAGCCCGGCCAGACGGAAGACGGGGAGCACACGATGGCAGGAAGCACGAGTCAGCAGAGATTTGAGAGCGCTGAAAGACCGCGTTTAACACGACTGAAGGCTGCCTGATGCAATCAGCCCGCCAGTCTAGAACGAGGATGCGGCAGATACTCCCGCTTTGAAAAGTCTGGGGCTTCTCCACTTCCACTGGAGCAAGGGACTGAAAGCCGTCGGAGTAAGCACAGGCTGTATGTGTAGAAAGGCTCGCCGGCATGCCACTTTTCGCGACCTCTTATTCATGTTTGCAAGCCTTGAGATAAGGTGGACCCCTTTGTCCCATATTGAAGGCAGGTTCCGCGTCAAATAGGGCTTGACTCACGTATGTGGTTCGTCGACCCGGGTGTTGAGACGGTACCCCGATGTGCTCGCCTCTTTCTCCCAGAACTTGAGGCAGAGGCCGGAGCCAATGTTCTCCTCCGGTTCCATGGCATCGATGGTCACCAGCACAGACGCATCGGCGCTGAAGGTGGCGTGGGACACAACCACCTGCAGCAAAGACGGAACAACAGTGTTTTCAGCTGACGCCGGGCCTGAGTTTCGACAAGGTCCGACTCGATAAAGCGCAGCCCAATTGACTACATGGGGGGGCTCTGGACATATGGGGATAGGACTGCGGGCACCAAACACCGTATCAAGGGCTTCGGAAGCAGAGTAGTGAGCAGCGGAACCTATGAAAGCTTTCGTTTCAGCTTCAAGCAAGCAGAACAGAAACCACTTGACATCAACACGTTAGTCAACGAACACCTTTCCTACCGCAGGCGTCAAAATCCACAAGACCAGCTCGGAACAGGTTTAAGGGAGTTAGTCGGACCCCCTCGACCAATCAAGGGTTCTCGGTTTTCACAATACTAATCAATCATGCTGCTCTATGAATCGCCCCCCGCCTACTCACCGCTGGCAGCTCTTGGCCTTGCTTGGGTGGCGCCGTAAAGTTGCGGGGTGCCACCTGCAGCTCGGCCGCCTGTCGATCCCGGAACACATCGTACACTTGAAGGGTGGCGTTGGGGGACGGAAGCACCAGGCGGCCCTCTGCGGGCTCCACGATGGGAGAGAAGGACACGAAGGGGGTCTTCTTGGGGGTGGCAGGGGCGGGCTTGATCCCCTGGATGGTTTGGACCACCTTCATGGAGGCAGTGTTCACGAAGCGAATTGCGTTGTCTTGGCAGGAAACCTGCATTGAGCGAGACAAGATTGAAAGAGCCCATAAACACGGGGTGTTGGTTGGTCAAGAGCTGCCATTTTTGAGTTCTCCAGATTTTTACTTAGACAGCGGATGCTCATTTGAACCAGAGGTTATGCATCACAGACTCTGTTTGCCAATAGTGGTCTTTGATTGATTGAACACCCCCTGTGTGAATAGCAGTACAGAAGTCTCTTGCGAAGCTGCATGAAGCCACTTTACTACCACCTCCGTTTAACAGCCCACTGCAGCCCGGAAACTCACCGCAAACAGCGTTGGGTCGGGCATCCCGGCAATATATCGGATTGGCGCCCCCATGCGTGGCAGGAACTGCTTCACGCCAGTCTCGACCTGCCACAGCACCAGCACCGCCTCCTCCCCGCCCGACAAAACATACGCCCCATCCTCGCTGAACACGAGAGCCCCCACTGCATTCGCATGCCAGTGCCATGTCGAAAGTGCCGACGCATCGTCTCCCAACCGCACCCCCCCCTTCCCAAACCTCGTGTTTCCGGCACCCCCAGCACGCGGACTGCCGATCAGCTGGCCACTCGTCCGGCCCTCAAATCCGGCGCGCCCCTCCCTAAGTATTCTGCGGTGCAAGGCCTTGTCAGGCGCAGACGTGCTTGCTGCCTGGTCCTGGTCGCTCGCATCTCGAAGGGCGCCCACGTCGTACCAGGCCAGGATGCGCCCGCTGGCGTCTCCGGCCGCCACCATCGTTTCGCTTGGGTGGAACGCGATGTTGCGGATGGGCTGCACATAGTTCTAAAGAGTCTGCTCACATCCTTTCATTACAAAGCAGATAAGAAAAGAAGACTTGTCCTGAAATAAGGGTTACAGCGCGGAGCTCGGCTCAGTACAGTGTGGGCCAAAGTTGGCCCCACTAGCAAGCGCCTTCGGACCTTTGCCGATGAGGAAAGTGAAAAGGCAGCCACCGACGAGAAGATAAAAACTCGACCGATGAATTACATTACAAGGGCTTATATTCGCTACGTTCTTCCGCGCCTTCGAGGGGCGACAACCCAGGTGCCCACTTCTCAGCAACACCAACCGTGAGTAAAAATCCAGAACGCAGAATGCAAACTGAGCTCCGTCACCAATTCGAAAAGGCTCGATGGGGAACAATGCACAATCACATCAGCATCTGTGGTAACCTCCACAATTTATACCTGGTGTATCAACGATACAAGTGGTGGTGCATTAAGGAGGGAAATCAAAAGAACAAGACGGAACCAATTAGTGGTGCGCCAAAACAACATCTTACAGCCACTGTGACCACTCCTGACGACGCACCTTGGTATGGTGCAGGCGCACTTCCTTGTTGTCGGCCGTCCTCCACACCAGGACCGTGTGCTGGTCGTACGTGCCCACCAGGCCCCCCCGCAGGCTGTCCACCAGGTGGTGCGGCTCATTTGTCCGCGCCAAAAAGGGCAAAACAATCTCGCCCTTCGCCAAATCAAACTGCAGGACGCGCCCCGACCGCCGCCCATCGCTTCCGCTGACGACAGGTTTACCATCCTCCGGTTCAACAGGGTTTCCTTCTGCATCTCTGTGCTCGGGGACACTAATATGAGAGCCATCGCCCATTCCTTCCCGGTTGCTGTCATCTTTACTCTCTGGTGCGCCTGTTTTCTTCCCCTTCTTCTTGACTTTTGGCTTCTTCTGCAGTTTCACCGATGGCCCCCTTGCCTGCGGGGGCTCCTGCCCATGCTTCCACCACACCGACAAGTATGCATTCCGCCCGTACGCAGCCAGACCCCGCCGATCTCCCAAGCCTGGCACAACCATTGACTTGATCGGGTAACCCACCGTTACCGTCCTCAACATGCTGCCCCTCACATAGTCCCACTGCCTGATAGTGCCGTCCAGAGAGGCCGACCATGCCTGCGACAGCTCCCCCGCCCCCTGCCCACCCTCCACCAAGTTCCCACCCAATTTGAAACCCTCGATAACAATCGCAGTGACCGCTGCCGAATGGCCCTGGAGGATGAGTAGCTGCTCGCCAGTGGCAACACTGTGGACTCTGATGGTGGTGCCGCTGCAGATGAGGCATCGCTTTCCATCTGGGGAAGGCACTGGGGGATGGCTGACCAGACGTCCACCTCCTGTCGCCATCGCCATCGCCGTCCACCTGAAGACCTGATTTACCTTGCAAGACAGGACTTCACCACGACCCTGTCGACGCGCCCCTCATCAATGCCGTGGCATTCTGCAGAAGCGCACCAGAGTCTGAGATGGTCATCAAACCAATTACGCCATGGCTCACAGGCAAACGATATTGAGTGTCTCACAGACAAGGCAGCTACAGGCTTGACAAGCTAGCACGGCGCGAGTGCACCCGCGCGCCCAACTCGGTTTATAGGGTTTCAAGTTTAGGGTTTGTTGATAAACGGGGATCACCCGGCGTGCGCGCGTAGTCGGCCCCCAGGCCCCGCGGCCGCGGGTCACCATGCGATGCCGGGCATGCGGGGGCCCCGGGGGGCCTACACTATGGACGGTGGGCCGGGCCTTTGGGGCCCACCGCCCGGCGCGCAGGCATCACGCAGGGCGGCAGGGTCCTGGTGACCACAGTGGATCACCAGCCCGGTGTCATCGGTACAAGTAACGACGACCAGCCCGGTGTCTAGAAAGTGACCGGTCTGGAATACCTTCACCCGCCACCCGGGCGGGCCCTATAATGTAAGTTTCATCGATCGGAATCGGACGGCAGCCCTTGATTGTGGGAGCGTAAGAAGATTTGGTGGATGACTTCCCGTGATTGGCCAATGAGCGGCCAGCTGCCGGCAGCTCTAGCGAATAGATAAGCAGCTGGGGGTTCGTACGGCAGGGTTGCATCTCCTAGTCCACTTTATCCATTGCGGAAGCAAGCAATCTCCGCAAACAGAAAAGCCACTGTACGCAGCAGGCTTGCTTCCTTCTTGCAATCGGACTTGAGTGGACGACAGGGGCTCGTGAGCTTGTGCAGAGCATCTCCTTCCTTCTGCAACCAACTGAAGACGCCATTGTCGCCAGGTTCTCCTACGTTCCTGCAAGCGTTGCGAGATGGCTACCGCTCTATCTGCTGCTCTGAAGTCCTCTCTGTTCGCTGCTCCTTCAGTGAGCGCGGCAAGGACACAACAGCAAAGGAGGCAGACGGTCCGGTATGCTAACATCAGAGCAGGAGAGGAACCCGTAGATGCACAGCCCTCGGCGAAGCCTGCAGAGAAGGCTGCACCCAAGCCTCAGATTGGACCCAAGAGAGGATCCATGGTCAGTTTTTTTCCTCGGCCAGAGGACCTGCCTACACAGGAATTTCGTTGTGAAATGAGCACCCTTATCGCCCTAAGGGAAGATGGACAGAATATTGGGACACATGGAATGGATTTGGGGAATTAACAGAGCCACTACTAGTGGGTCGCCCATTCCCAGACAGCTGCAAAAAAGTTCTTCTAGTAGGGATATCAGCATGACACAGAGCATTTGACTTCGTTTTCTTATGCTCGTTCAACTGGCGGGCAAGTGTCATTGGAGTACTGCATCATGGTGAATCATGAATGGAAGCAGCTGGACATTCTAGCATTTGCATTTGAGGCTTTTGCGGGTGGATTTCGTCTCAATTTCAGGGTTTTGTGGTGGAACTTTTCCCATTCTCAGGGACCTGCCCTTCTGCTCTATGTTGCTCTTGGTGACGCTCTTTAGTGAGGCATGGTTGGGCGGCAATGGATTCTTTGAAGCCCCTTCTGACCTAAGAGGCATCATCCTATCTGGGCCATATTTTGTCGGTTTGTCCTGAGACTGGAGATGTCTGGCCTCTGTGTTCATCTGTCTTTGCTTTTGCACTGCATTGGTTTCCCTTTAAAACCATATCAGCTGGAGAGTTTGAAAGGTCAACAGGCCACGCACAAAATGCTGTCGTTTCAGAGACGGATAAACGCCCACCTGTACCTGGTACAGGCTGCACTGCCCACCTTTTTTTGCTGCATTCAAAGACCGCATTTCAGGGGAGGGTTTTAGATAGGTGCTGCTTTTGATGGATGGTTGAAAAATGTCATCTGCCTTAAGACTCATTGTTGTCTTTGTTATCAAACTGCAGGTGAGGATCAAGCGGCCAGAGTCGTTCTGGTACCTGAACGAGGGAAAGGTTGTGTCCGTTGATCAGGTGAGGAAGTTGCTTGTTTGTACGCCTTCAAAAATGCGTTCTTCAATCCCTGTCGCTGTCTGTTCTTCACAATGGATTCCTTGTAGCTTCTTATGCAGTCTTTACTCGTTGATTGGCATCTGTCACATTGCCCCTGATCTGGGATGTTCATTTCGACCTTCAATGAGTTTGCCAGTCAGCTCACGCCTTACTCCTCTCTTGCAGTCCGAAGATAAAATCCTGTATCCCGTTGTCGTGAGGTTCGAGAGCCCTAGCTACTCTGGGGTCACCACAAGCAACTATGCTCTTGACGAGGTCGAGGAGGTATAATGGATTTGGGCACTAAAAGTTCTTAACATTAAGCAATCACAGCACAGGAACAGAAGGCGGGGCTTGAAACATACAATTTGGGCTCTAGTGTAGATAAACACGACTCTTTGAGCACGGAGTTGTCCAGTTCTGCCTCTCTTCGCTCTAGCACGGGTCATACAGCCAGGTCGTTTGGCCCCTCCTAGATGCGAGAGATAGCACAGCAAAGGATTCGCTGTTGAAGCTCGGCACATTTTGACGAGTTGCTTAGGCTGCTGTGAGAATCCAACCTGTCAATAGAATCCCTTTACTGAAATTGTCTCGCGAAGTTGATTTTGTCCCACTTATTGTTGCAAGCTCATTGCCGCGGGTTCTTTATCTTGCCTAAGCTGTTGTCGTCTGACCCCTTTGAGATTCACAATTCGAAGCTTGGAACAGCAGCCTACAGTTGTGCAATACTCACCTAGCAGGCCCGAACGCTTGAGCCTCATAGAGAACACATCATGCCCTAATTTTGTACCTCATGAATGGCACCAGCACTGCATGGCCTTCCAATGCTGATGCAGTTCCTGATGAGTGAGAGGGCTGTAGCAAGTTCCATGTGGTGCTACATGATCCATATGCTTCTGCTCATGTTATGTCTGCATGACAACAGCGTACCTCCTCATTGGTGAGATGCGCGGAGAATTTCTCTTTTACACTGGCCTCCATGGTCCGAGGACTACCATGGTACTGATGACAGACCGACTACGCCGCTGAATTGGCAATGCTGTCATTGTTGTACTCGCCCCTGAACACACTTGATTCCGTCACCATGGGCTTCGAAACTCATGGCTCATTGTCGATCAACGATCGTGGACCATCTTCAGTACTCTAAATATTGGTTGTTGTGCTTTGCGGCGCGTCGGCTGCATATGACCGATCGATCTGTCAATGTACATAATGATGTTCTCTTTTCAAATGCCGTAGCCACATGGGCCATCTAGGCTTCCATGGCACATACAAGGAAATCAATGCTCAAATTTTGAAGATGATCATGTGAGCAGCCCACTAGGCTCTTGCAAAAGGGCATGATGAATCTTGCACCTTAGGAGAATGATGTCCTTGTAGCAATTTCCATGTATACTGAATGAATGCAGGTGAAGGATGCAAAGATCCCAGAAACCACCTAAACATGACTTAGCAACGCTCATTAACCACTTTGAACTCGAGATGTTGAAGATATAAGCCGTTCAATGAACTTTGAAACGTCTTTTCCGTCGCATGCAAGGCATGGAGCAAACTGCCAAAAACAACGGACACGAAATTGTTTTCAGATCAGTAGCCCACTCGCGAATGAGTTCACCATTCTGGATCATTCAGACTTACAGTCATCAGCACGACTACTTCCTGGTCCTCCTAATCAACTTTACTTAGGCCATTGCTTACTGCTTGCTCTCTAGCAGCTCCCTTTTTGACATGTACGTATGGCAGGCCCCACCAATACACCACTGTTGGATTCCACCGCAATTGTGAGGCTCGACAGTATTCTAGGAAGGTTATTCCGTAATAGGAGTTGAAGCCCATGAACACATGCCACCAGGCATGCCCCTGGGGATTGACGGGGAAACTTTGTAGAAGGTCACAAAACGATCGATCTACAAGCCAGCATGCTACCCCAAGGATAAGCGTGTAAATGTACAGCTCGGCTACGTGCTGCGCCACTGGGGAGTTGCAGTGGAGGTAGTACTTATACATCCGTGGAAGACAGAGCGACACAAGGAAGGCGTAGTGGATCTGGAAACCAATCACAAAGCGGAATTGCGAATGGATGATGGCAAAGCACGTTCCGTAGAGGAAGAGGAAGATCGGCATGGCATTTGTGTAGTGCCAATCTGGGGAGAAGAGGACGTATATGTACACCAGGATTGCCCAAACCATTGGGGTCTCGTCACTTTGTTGCTGCCTGCAAGACACGGCAAAAAGAGGCGGATATCTGGATCGCTTCCTACCTTGCTGAACATCACACGTGGATACAAAGACACAGTCACTATTGTAAATGCTTGAGGGAAGGGAGATCTTTCAACACAAAAGAGCAGATTGGTCCAATCAATATTGAGAAGACAGCCCGCTTCAGGAATGCAGAGTTAGAGCAGGCCAGGCAACTCATGCTTTCCGCCACACAATTAGCTGAACTGGAACACAGAAACCAATCACTCAGCAAACAGGGGATGCAAACTTACACATGCTTCAATGTGGCATGAAAAAGAGCGCTTCCAATCCCGATTGTGACCATCATGAGCCAGAGGATGCTGAACCGCTTCTCGAAACGCTGCCGGATGGCACTTGCTAGGCCAATCCCCGCAAGTATGATCATTGGGATGTTTGTTATGCAGTTCCAAAACTCTGCAAAGAAGGTGCGGCCTTGTGGTCAGTAGAATGCACCAGCAACGGGACTTGTCACAACAGGCCAGAGTGCCTAGCAGAGCATGTTCCTACGTTTAGGATTTTCGAAAAATATAAGGAGCTATGTTTCTGCACCGCTCAATGCACAGCACTTGAGTCAAAAGGCAGCGACGAAAACTCCTCACCTGCTATGTAGGGGCTCACTGCATAGTTCTGCTCACACCACTCGATGCTTCCTTTGCTTGCCCCCCAGAACGAGTGTAAGGCAGCCATCTTGGATGCAGGCTGTGAAATGTTACTAATCATCCGACTCCTTCATCCGCCCTAACAGTTTCGCTCTGCTTGCGAGTCTCCGTGGCCTTAATAGGCCCCATGCAATGACACTAGCCTCATTTGCCCCAAGCTCCCAATTCCAGCTGGCGGCACATCAAAGTCAGCACAGAGTTTCCAAACAATGGTTACATGCGGCCAAGCTGCATGCTAGCAGACTGGCAAGATTCACAGCTGCTGCTGGCCAGGAATTCCACCAGAGCTCGAGGTTGGGGGAACTCTTGCTTCCTGGATTCAATCCAACTACACCAAGATCGTCTTTCGAGCTGGCGCTCCGGTGCGACTCGAGAGTGAAGAGCATTTGCAGTTTGATCATTCAATCAAAACCCCCTCCGTTTGGAAAAGACTTCGGTGCTGCATGTTCGTTTCGCGCCCTGCCGAGTTGTTCAACGAGATGCCCCCTGCCCTTGCGCTGCCAATGCTGCAATTCCGAAACCTGCCTCTGACTCTGACTCTGACTCTGACTCCGAGTAGGAGCGATCTGAGGTGCTGCACATGGGTCTTCAACGATCGGTCCGGTCGCCACGTAGAAATTTAGGCATGGGTGTTGCTGGGACGAAGAGCGTGAAAATGTCCATACGATGCACACAGATACAATCGTAGCCGTCCCATCCGGCGATGGGAGTCCACAAAGTGGTTACGTATTGCCAATTGGATCTCTTGGGTCGAGCTTTTGGGAAGTGCTGGCCGTTTCTGCATTGTAATTTGACAAGGGATGATGGTGGCACCAGAGGCTGAAGCTGCATTCTTGATTTCGAGCATCTTACAAGGAGGGTGCACAAGATAGAGACAAAGAAGTCTGATGTCTTGTCGTAGTATATGAGCAGACGGTGCGTGAACAAGAGCATGTGTTGTCACTCCAAACAACGAGAGCGGCGATCATGTTCGTACTTCAGAAGGAAGTTGGGTGACGGCAAGCAAACCTGGTGCCTTTGGTGCAATTTGGTTTTGGTAGTCCTGAAGTGTGGCTTTCGTGGTCCATGGTATATCAGCCAAAGGGGGACAGCAGCTTCCTTCTCCTTGGTGAAGCGATTGAAAATTTTCTCAGATAAGCTTTGCTCAGATGGCGTCTACAGCAAAGCAGCAGGCAGAGAGTGCGAAGGAGAAGGGCAACTTCTTCTTTCGCAAGGAGAAGCTTGGGGCTGCCATTGAAGCATACACGGAGGCCATCGTCCTATACCCCACCAACGCAGTGTACTACACAAACAGAGCCCTTTGCAGGATGAAGAGGAAGTAAGTCATTGAGTTCTGGCACATCGTGAGAAGTGGCGAAATCAGGAGGCGAACAAAAGTTTGCATGCCAAAGCAAGTTTGTCCATCACAATACCCGCTTTGCCATGTTGATTCCAAGTGCCTGATGGAACATGGACTTTCAAGCACAACAACTGTCAAAGTGCGTGCAAACGCTGGATGCCGCCTCCATTGCTGCAACCGCCGCCATTAGTGACACCCTGCTTAAAAGCTGTCAAAGGTGCAAGACACGATGATGCAGCCAAGCGCGTCGGAGAGCAGGATTCTTTCAATCTTGTCCATCGCTTGTACCAGCCTGTAACTTCCTCATTCCCCCCGTTAAGCCCGTCCCTTATGTCGCTTGCCCCTTCCTAACATACACTTGGTTTCGTGAAGGTGTGAGCCCCTTTCCTTTCCATCTGTCCAGCGAGTGGCCAGACGTCGCAACCGACTGCCGCAAGGCCCTGGCACTAGACTCTGGCAGTGTGAAGGGGCACTATCTGCTGGGCCTGGCCCTGCTGCGCTCCGACGACGCTGACGAAGCGGTGCGCCATCTAGACAAGGCACTGGACTTGGCGCGGGGGGGCAACGGAGGCCTTACCATGGTGGAAGTGAGACTCTTCCCTGTGTCTGCTAGCGTCAGCTATCCGCTCTCTCGACCCCCTGCCTCTCTGATTGTTCTCATGTACTTGTCCTTAGTGTCTCTTGATTCGTTTCTCTATCTTTTTCTCAGCCTCCCGTTTTTCCGGATCTTGGCCCAATGCAAATCCGTCCTTCGGTTCCAGGATGTCTGGCAGGAGCTGTCCAATGCCAAGTTCAAGCAGTGGGACATCGCAGCCGCAAAGAGGCGGGAACGCCAGAGCGATCTCAGGTGAGGGAAAGGAAGAGGCTTTAGCAGGTGGCTGAGCATTTGTCAAGAGCCCGGGAAGCTTTCAAAGTTTCTCTACTGGACTTGAAAAGAGGCAGAAGCACAAAACCACCTGCATGCTTGCAGGAACTTATCGCCTGGATATTTCTGTTGTCCAACCAGCGACGCTCCTCTTCTAGAGGCTTATTGTTGCTTGAAAAGGTTTGCCAGAAGCATCAGGACTCGAACTCAAAGGATTGCCGTGTGATTTTCGCAGTGGTGCGATTTGTAAGCTGAAAGTTTGGGTGCCCACTTGCCCCAAGTATAGCCATCAGGCACGTACTATTGAAAGAATCACACACTCCAAAACCGATTCCTTTCCAGGAACCGTTTGCGGAAAGTCCTGCTGGAAATGAAGCAAGGAGCAAGCAGAGCGGAAGGGGCCCCCATGGACATCGATGCTTCCACCAGCAATGAAGTTGAAGGTAGGATACAGGGGCGGGGCTTCCGAGCCCCGGTGGTCAACCTCGAAGATAGTGACGATGAGCCCCAGCCAATGAGCCCATCCTCGCCATCGTTCGAAGCAGGGCTACGGGAGATGCAAGCAACGCTCGCAGGGAGGGCGGAACCCAGAAGTCAAGAGTCGGAAGCCAAGAGTCAGGAGGGGGAACAAAGTGGGGGCGTGGAAGTTGAGGGGGGCGAAAGCAGTGAACGGGGGGGTGGACGCTCCAGAGAAGCGCCGTCAACCAGTGGGGCGACGGAAGAAGCGGAGAGGGGGGGTGACAAGGGACGCAGGAGAGAAGGGGGTTCTTTAACCGAGAAGGAGCGAATGCAACGGGACGAGCAATACGAGCAAGATGTAAACACACTCGAGAACGTGTTCGACAAGGCCGGGGCGCCGGATCGACCAGGAGAGGTGAGCTTTCCCAAGTTCAAAATGGATTTACCTTCGGATTTACCTTCGCAGAGAGAAAGTAAGAGCAGTACGTGGACTTGAGTTGGTCTGAAAGTTGGGTTCGGGTGGTCGACTACTTAACAAGACTTGCTGAATCCAAATCTTGATTCGGGTTATGGATGATGGTGGATGCAAGCCCTCACGAGCAATTGTGGCTCCAGTTAAGATCCAAATTTGAGAGCTTTGCGGAATCACAATCCACTTGACTGCTGCACCATGAAACTCGGCCCGAATCTGATCCCCTTCTGAAGCACAGCCTGCGCTCAGATTGATATGCAATTTCGGCGATCATAGAAGGCCGTTTGAAAGCTTGACCGTCGGACAGTTTCGGGCAGGTACCGGATCATTTATGCTGCAAACTGACCATGGAAATCTTTCGGGATCCTGTAATAACCCCAAGCGGGGTCACCTACGAGAGAACGGCAATCCTGGAGCACTTGAAAAGGGTGGGCCGATTTGATCCCGTGACTAGGGCTACCTTAGGCGAAAAGGATTTGTCTCCGAACCTGGCCTTGAAGGAGGCTGTTCAATGTTACTTAGAAGAGCACGGGTGGGCTTACAAGCTGACGTGACGCGTAGCTCTCAAACCAGACGGTGTTATCCAGGGGATGCGCCGGCCTGCAAGGAAATTATAGGTGGCACACGCGGTGCTGCGTAGTGTGTAGAATACCGTTCTGGTAGGTGTGACTTTTGTAAATTAGTCAAGGGGCCAAACAAATCGTCCCACCAGCTTTCTAACAGGTGTCTAAAGTTGCACAACAAAATCGGAGCTAGATCTGATCAGTTGGCCGTTGGTGTCAATGAGCGGCCAGTTGCATGATCTGCAGTTAAGAACCTACGTGCTGCCATGCCCGGCTGTTCCTTGAATCGTAGCCACCACGAGCTGAGCATTGGGATTCCGGGTTGCACGTACTCTGCTCAAGAGCTGCCAACGTGCACGCGTCACGTAGGCAGCCGTCAATATCTTACACTATTCTAAGTTCGCCCCTGGTAGCATGTGTACGTCGATCACCCAATCGATACATTTCCCTGCAACTCAATAGCGTGACGGGTGGCAGCACACTTTGCGGGCATCAGTACGTGCATGGCCGCCTTCAATGCAATCTGAGTATCGTTGCACGGATCATCGACTGGACGTGGCGTATAGGCTGTATGAAAGATTGCACTGTGTGTTATAGCTATAGTTTGTATACCTGCCTCTAAGTAATTGTCAGTGCATTTTTATGCGTGTAAAAATGCGTCACCTTGCAGGGTTTAAGTGCTGTACATTACCTCCATAGGCATGGGCCGCGCGCGCAATTTGACCCGCACGAGCACAGCATGACAGTGTTAATTGGTTGCAAACAATGCTGCTATAAGGCCTTATGGGTTGACAGTCTATTAGTATTCCGCCATGATATATGTCTCTTTGCATGTTCAACGGTTGCCAGTGGTTAATTGGAGACGAGTTTGGATATAAAGGCGCAGCTTGAAGAGGGCTTGGGACCACAATGGTCCGACATCATGTGGGCGGAATGCACATACAGGTGCCACTTGTCTTCATGCGAGATAGGGAGCAGCGCAAAGCCTCATGTAAAAAACGACTACTCTTGGTCTGTCTTTGCACAGTCTCGGAGCCAGGGAGCCAAGTACTGCCAGGGCACAATCAAGCGTCTCTCAAAGACTCGTCTGGACCGCGGCTCTGGACACTCTGACTGTCGCCCGACTTTCTCCTGTCGACCGCTTGGTCGTGCTTTATAGGCTGCCGGACCTCCCGCGTCTCCTCGTCCTCTGACGAGGCACTCCCTTTCAAGTACTTTCCATCGTTTTCATAGTCAATCGAACTCGGCGGCAGAGTGGTCGGCCCTTCTCGCTCCTCCTCCTCCGCCACCTTCGCCAGCGCGCCGCCCCGCTTCCCGGCAGACCCCACCTCACTCAAAACCTCTTCCTCTTCCTCGTCCGTCGTCTCTCCGTTCCTCCGCGCCTCATCATCCTCCAAATCTTGCAACTGGAACGACAGATCCCGTTTTACGCTCGGCCCCTCCACCTCCGCCTGCTTACGTCCCGCCGATCCTTTTGCTTTTTGCGGCCCGGGGCTTCCAGCGTGGTCACCGCTGATGCTGGTGGTCGGGGAGCGGCTCTCCGGGCTATCCGCCCGGCTGACGCGCGCCTTCTCACCGCTGACGTCAGCGACGTCGGCCTCATCCTCGTCCTCGGAGTGCTCCACCGGCGCCGCGGCCGCCTTCGCTTTCGCGGGTAGCGGCGAATCGTCGTCAGACTCTTCCTCGCTCTCCTCGTCCGCCTCGCGCAGCCACTGGCGGACGAACGGGTTTTGTTTTAGCGGAAAGTTCGTCGTACAACTCTAGGTTTTTCATCCATGTAGCAACGGTTTTCAATTAGCAACTGCCGACACCCGATGCAGAGGACCTATGTCCAGCATGATCATCATCGCGCTGGATCTGATTCGCGAGCCTTGATAGCAGTTGCGTTCATATCAATTGACTTACTGCCATTTGGTTTCTGGTACGTTTTGGCAGATCCTGCCAAAACTTAACCATCACCGAAGAGCCTCAGAACAGCCTCGGTGCGTCTGAACAGGCGACTGTCCGTATTTCAGCACCAGCTTTCCTCAAACATTTCAGCAGGGTCTAAGGTTACGACCAAGCAGTAAGGAAATGCTACGGAAAAAGACAACCCCGCGCCTCGCAGAGCTCCGCTCTTCTTTGATAGATCGCAAGGCTCATAGTTGTTCACTTGCAAAGCTCATACAGCAAATTCCGAACGTGTACAAAGGACGGGGCCACTGACCGTGAGGAAGATCTTGCACTGGTTGAGGTACTTTTTGTCGCTTTCATCCGCGTATCGCTTCTCGCCCTCCCACTGAAACAGCCCCTCCTCCGAAAGCACGTCCTCGTCATATAGCAACTGGGCGACCTGCAAAGAGGACACCCCTTGCATTGGTCGCCGCATGATGTGTGCACAGACAGTCTGTAGCTGCATGCACGTCTTCCACCCGCGTCCTACGCCGTACTTCCAGCGCCGTCATGGTGCTCAATATCGCCACCACTCTAGTTTCACTTGTGGCTCTGGCTGCGGACGCAAGCAATGTCAGGACAACATGCTAGTCAGCAACTCCCGCTAAGTGGATGCTTCTTCAGATAAAGGAGAGACACAAAAGCAAACATAGAAAGGCTGAGGTACAAAGTATTGCATGCATCGCTTCACCCATCACGGTCTGGCACAGAACAGAGCTTCAGAACGTGAAAGCAATGTGCTCTTGGTGACGAATGAAGCGCGGCGCACCTTTGCAAACAGCGGGCCGAAGTCCCGGGTGGGCTTCTCTTCGCAGGCCTCCTCCAACGTCAGCAGCACCTCCGCCTGATACACACCAAGAGCGGAGCTCAGGATGCGTGAACCCAGAATCGAAGGCTTTCACAAATCACACGAACCTGCATGCGTGAACCTTGACGGCATCCGCTAGGCAGGAAGCCTTTCCCGTTCCAAGGATGGTGAAGTTTATCGGCGTCTGCCCTGCAGCCTCAACTGACGAACCGAACTTCGTCTCACCAAGTAATGAAACAAATGGTTCTCTGACATTTTCAGACAGACGACTCGTCCTCCCCGACAGTATATTGGCCCAAATAACTCATACGCGACTTGACATCCCCAGCCATGCTATCAGGCTTTGAACCTGCTATCTCCGCAAAGTGCACGACGCAGCGAAGGCGCCTCACCTCGTCCTCCTCGCCCGTGAGAAACTTTTTGAGAAGCGAGCCCCATTGCGTTAGCAGCTTCTTCAGCGCCGTCAGCGTGGCAGCTGGACAAGCAGACAAGCAATAAGCTGCGGATGATTGTGCCACGGCTAGGACCAAGAAAGTAAATCTTGTCCTCCTGGATAATAACTCTCGAGCGCCTTCGTCAAACGCCATTCTAAAAGTCGTGGATCTGCTCGCTAGCCACGACACGAAACAAGGCAGACGCAGCATTGAACGTTCAAGTAGGTCAAAGTGCAGGCACGTTCTCACGTCTATTCTTCGACGAAGGAGTTGAAGGAGGTCGCATAGATGCAGTCCAGTCACTTGGTACTGCGTCCAGCGCAACAGCTTACAACCTGGAGTTTATAATTCTCGCTTGTATTCATAGTGACAAGAGCACGAAAGTGATCGCAGCGTACCTGGTGAGGCGGGCTTGCCCTCGAGCGTCATGACGAGCATCGTCTTGAACACCCCGCTCGCGCACTCGGCGAACGTCTTGTTGTAGGCCAGCCTGCAGGCACGCACACGAGAGCTGCTGAATTCAGAACGTTCAACAAGATGCTCTGGCATAAGTTTTCACGGGTCCCTCCTTTGGACTAAACCTGAGCAGATTGTTTGTCGTAGGCGACGGAAGGCCGCGTGAGGTTTGCGAAATGACGATGAGGGCAGAATATGAAAGACGATTGAGAGATGCCGGTTCCCCCAAACGACGGACAACAGGCCATATGATCTACTAAGCTTGCAATCATTGTCTCCGTCTGTATGGAAGGGTCTACAGGGTTGTGTGAGTGCTCACTTGAGGCCGTTGATCTCCAGTTGCACGTTCTCCTGCTTGATCTTCTCTACCACGCCCCGCCGGAACGTCCCGCCCACCTGCCAAAAGAGACGCTCGATGAGGCAGGCTGCAACTATAAATTTTCGCTGTGAACTTTCCGTTACAAGCCTTTGAAAGGATCCAATGTCCGCTTAGCAAAACCTTCAGACAGGTAGAACCAAGCTCGCTGCTTGGTTCCAATTTCTGCTGGAGAACGAGACAGATGTCAAAACCAATCCCCACGTACAAGTGAGTGCAAAAAGAGAGCCAAAACTACACGGGTACATGTAACCCGATCTTGGCCCCTCAGAACGAGCACTCGGTTCCTCACGTCGGGCAAGTTGGCAAAACGCTGCAGGCATCTCATGCGGCATCCTTCATCCCCCCCGTCACTTTCTCCCCCCGTTCTAGTTCTTACCTCCTTGAGGAACTCGCTGTCCTGGTCCTCCTCGTCCGTCTCCTCGTCCCCCTGCGCCGACGCGCGCGCGCTGCGGCTGACGTCCATCGCGTTCTCGTCCCTGCTGTTGTCCTCCGCCGCGGCCGCTGCCAGGTCGGCCAGCTTGGCGGCGGGGATCGGCGCCACCGACTGCTTCCACTCGTCGTCCTCGGCGCCCTCGCGCACCATGGCCCAACGACACCCCTTGCCCGCCACGCCCACCTGCGGAATGCACAGCACGAGAGATCAATGTCTCCTCAATTTATGTATAATAAGCTCCAAATATAGGAAGCTCCTAACCCCAACATTAAAACCTAACCCTCAACTACGCGGTCCCCACCTTTACCCACCCTAGACCCCCAAAGTAACCCCAGCCGTCCCAAGCTGGTTAGCTTACATTATTTAAAGCTTATCATACCTGAATGAGTTCTGGAGAAGTCAGTCTCTGGACGAGCAAGGGTGAGCAGTGGAGGAGAGACACGTGGAACGATTGGCGCCGCAGTGTCCGCACCACAATCTCAGATGCCGCTCTTTCAAGGATCGGCTTGCGTACCCGTGATGAAGACTAACGTACCCCTGGAGCAAGACGCAAAGAACGGCATGAACGAAAAGGGTTCTCAGAGAACATTGAAAAGACCAGTACTGCGTATGAGGAAGCAAAGGGCCGCCTCACCTCTTCTGGATTCCAGGAGATCGGCACCACTGCTGCCCCCTCTGATTCCTCATCATCAGAGCCTGCACAGAAAAGAGATCTCAGCAAATGTAACGGCCCAGATGAGATATATGGCGCAGCCTATTTACTAGTCACCGAATGATGACCAAAAGGGGTACTTGACGCAATTCTCTGCTGATTTGAGGACGCGCCGGATTTGGGCCGGGTGCGCGAATGCGTTGACGCGATTGCGCTGTGTTGGCAGGCTTAACGAGCTAGAATCCCCGTCCGGATCCGCCCGCACTTCGTATCATATCCAGCCGATCGCTTTACAAACGCCGGAGCTTACCTTTTTCTAATCCTCGACCCAGTAAACATTCACGCCAGTAAACAAGTGAGCTTTTTGGGTTCAACCAGGATTCTTACTCAGATACTCTTGTGCTCTGCACCTGTACCCACCCTAGCCCCCTACCAACGCCACCGGTCCCCATAAGTGGTCGATAAGCTCTTACTATTCACTCAAATGATGGGGCTCACCTTTGTGCGCGTCTGCGCCGCCGACGCCCGCCTGGTCGTACTCCAGCTCCTCGTCGCTGTCGTCATCCTCCATCGGCTGCGCCAGCATCGAGATGCGCGAGTATGCGGGCACCCGGAAGCCGCCCCCGACCTCCACCTGCCACCAAAGCACATGACTGATGACTCCTCACATGGATGATGCTTGACCAACTCTCCATCTCTAGTTTCTCAAACGCACTTTGCCCGCAACCCAATGATTGCAGAATCGGTGCATGCTTTCTAGGGTGATAAAGTGACTTTCTAGGGTCAACGCTGTTGTACACAAGGATATCGTGCATCGTCTTCAAGATTCCTGACCTGGTCAACTTAGACTTTTCATTTTCGGTAGGGCGCATGGCAAGCGCCACTCGAACTAAACACATAATAGCAATGTTTTGAGGAGCGGCGACTCGGCGGCCGGCAGCGCGAAGACGAGTTACGGGCCCAACCTTGAAGGAGAGGACGGCCCCCGGCTCCACCACCGCCTTGTCCTTCACCAGCACATTGTCGCACACCACCGCTGACGTCAGCACCGCGCCGTTCCCGATCTTGACGTCGTTCCAGACGTACGACCCGTAGATGCGCACGTTGGCGCCGATGACGCAGTTGCTGCCGATCACTGAGTTCTGGATGATTGTCCGCTCGCCGACCACCGTCTTCTCGCCCAGGACCGTGTTTTCGCCAATCACGGCCGTCCGAGCAATTTTCAAGTCTGCATAAGGATCATGCGAACGCTATTCGCGAATCCGTCGGCTCCAACGATAAAGAGCTGAGATGATAAAGGAAGAGTCCCAACCAGGTGACTAAGAAAAGCCGTTCCCGAGTACATCATTGGGACACGGGTAGTGAAGCACCTACAGCTTCGTATAAATACGCTCTGGCCAGCAGTTCTTGAACAAAACTCTCCCGATTCGTGTTCGCTCCAGCGTCCCTCGAATGCCGACCGTTCCTTTAACGTAGTGCGTCTTCAAAGTTGATCCAACGGGAGGTGCCTGGCAGTTTGGCAGCCGAGTTTTGCAGAAAGCTTATGGAGAGTCCAAGATAGTGCAGTGGACCGACCTTCCTCCTTATAGATGTTGGTCCGGCCCAGCTTGACGTTGACGGGCCGGTTGCCGAACATGGTGTCGAGCACGAACGGGTACGCCCAGCGGTGGATGACGTCCTTGCTGACAGTGTCATACGACCGCAGATTGTCGATCCGGGCAGCGTACTCGCGGGTCAACTCGTACGTGTAGATCTTGTTGCCCATGATCTGGACATGCACCGGACAACTCTCGAGATAAAGCGAAAGCTTCATCTTCAATCGAACGGACAGGAGGACTGCAGTGTGCGAATCGACTGCGCTGGACGCATTATGTGCGCCTACCTTCGCATACAACTGATGCATCGACGAAGAGTCGGAATTGGGAAAAGCACCGGGTCATCGACAACAGCCTTCGGTTGTACCAAACAAGCCCCTATCTGCTGTGCCTTTCCATGGTCGTCTAATGATATCTTGACCTTAGCTCTGTTACAACCACACAATAGTAACCCGCAAAACAACTCAAAGGCAACAAATTCTTCACCGGGACATCAGCACCGTACCTCGTCGCTGAGGAGCCCCTTGACGAAGTCGCGGCGAAGGTGCTGGTAGTCGAAGTTGTCGGTGAAGAGCATGAGCACCTCGGGCGCGCAGATGTCGATGAAGCAGTCCTCCAGGTCCGTGCGCAGCTGCACCGCCTGCCGACCCTCAAACATCGCGCGCTCCAGGCCCAAGTACTGCCCGCCCTTGCTGCCTGAACCCGGGAGAAAAGCACCGATCATTCGAGCAAGCGTTCTCACTCGGGCAACGAAAGTCACGGGAAGACATGAGCGATGAATCGTACGGAACTACGTTTGTCAGTGCCAAACAAGAATCGAAGATGGTGAGGACGCAGTAACAAACTAAAGATCGCGTGTGATTGTCGAAGCCATTAGAAGATTTGGCAGCTGTTATTTTAGGGCCACAGGCAATTGACGATAAGGCAAAGCCGTGGGTCCGGCTGCTTGAAATTTATGCGTTCTAGTGATAGGTGACCACCTTGTAAAGCTCAAAATGGCCGGAGTTTGCAAGATAGAAGCATCATGTTGGCCCACACGAAACAACCCACCTTCCCGACCCCCGCTCTCTTTGCCGTGATCGTACAGCAGCAGCTGTTTGGTTTGCGGGTCAATTGCAGCCAGCAGCTCCTCATTGCCCAGCCTGGTCAGGTGCGTAACCGGGTCGGGTTTGGCCTGCTTAACCACCATGGTCATGATGGCCTGCTTGTCCTTGGCCCTGCGCGCCTTGTGCTCTGCCAGTACCGCGTCCAGCGACATGTTGCTGATCGTGTCTCCCGAAATCAGGATGAAATCATTTCGTATCTGGATCGAGAAAGACAACGTCAGAATAAGAAGCAATTCCGCTGATTTTTGATTCGTTTCTAGAACGACATTTCAGAAACGGCACGACTGAAAGTAAATTTGAGAGCCTTTGAGGTGGTCGAAGCAGTATACAGCAATGCTTTGATCAGATGAAGAATGTCGAACAAAGCTGTAATCTGAAAGATCTGCAAGCTCGTTCCATTAGAGTCACTCTCGAAAGAATGAATAGTACCCTGGTCATAAAAACTTCTTCTAGTCGTAAAGATCATTTGCCTCTTCGAACTGCTCGCCCGGGCCATCTTTCCTACTAACCATATTGATTCTTGCAAGGGCACCAAGTTGGCCATAGTAGGATCAGCGCACTTACCAAATTCTTTTCATCTATTAAGCGCAGCGCCTCCCCCGCGCTCATGGAGTTGTGCGAGACGATGGGCGTCACATGGAAGTTGGGTTGCTTCTTCCACTTGGAGGTCTCTATGTACGCCTGGATCTGGCGGGCGTGCGCGCAGCAGAACACTAGGACGTCCTCCACCCCGGCTGACGCCAGCCACTCCAGCGTGTAGTCGATCATGGGGACGTTCGCAACAGGGAGGAGCATCTGCAACCACCAATTAACAAATAAGTCACCATTTGCGAAACCAACCCGGCCGCAAGTTGGACACATTCATCTCTTGTTGCACAAGCAGGCAGACCTGACGACGGCACCTGCTTCGAGCGGGAGTCCAAAGAAGAAGCTGGCGCACATAGAGAATGGGCCAAAGATGCGGTCCAAGCATATGAGCGCTTATGACATCGATAACTCGACCTGTTTCTGGAAGGCAATGCCATTCAGCCCTTAGGAGCACTGATCGGGGGAGCTTGCATTTGGGGTGGCTGGAAGATATGGTCAACATACAGGGTTGGGACTGCTTCGGTGGGGATGCGCAACCAGTAATCAGAGAATTTCTCGAGGTTCGATGGGGCGTTTGATGGGGCAGATTAACCGCGCTGACAAGACCTTGTAGTTTGAACAAGCACCACCAGTGTACACACTCAACGGGATAATCTTCTGTACACCTGTCCTTTTATGTCATAAGAATGTATAGAAGTATGCACACCAACGAGCCATTGACATTTGAGATCTGTAGTAAGAACCAGGAATTGATTTGTTGATTGAGAGCCTACGGTTTCACTTGATCGTCCAAATCAGTGGCATTGACTATCACAGCAGAAACCCTTGATCAAAGTAGATTCGCAACATCCACCATTACCATGAAACAGCTTTTGATCAAAATGCAAGTTGGAAGATACATCAAGCCTTGTCACATGTCTAAGAACCAAGCAGAAAATGGCGTTCTCAGTCTTGAGAGGTGCTTATCAACCACCGAACGTGAGATGGGCTGACCTTCGGCCGTTCCAAGGTTATAGGCTTGAATTTTTGAGCGAAGCTGTCGGCCAGCAGAATTGCCTGGAGGGGCCCCTGTGCTTCTTCATCAGCCACTTCCTGAGGTGGCCCCTTACGAGGCGCCATGGCCACCAGGGCCTACCACCCTCTCCCCAGCAACTGTGCGTACAATGCCCTGCAGCCTGAGCACTTCCACAGGCTTTGCAATCAGTTCACAGCCACCCAGAACAACCACCTCGCAGCCACTTGGGTCCAGCTGCCAGTGCGGGCGCTCTATACAGCCTTGTACAGGCTCGTGCGGCGTGCCCCACGCTACGATGACTGGGCCTGGCGTGCAGTCTCCAGAGGGAGGATCTCGGCACAGTGTCACTGTTGGTATTTAATTGCCCCGGTGATGAAGTGCAGGTTAGAGCAAGTGGCCGGTAGCTTTCTGCTTGGGTTAATTGAGCATCCAGGACCGGCGACCGCGAAGGGCCCCCGGGTGGACAGAAGCCGCCGGCCGGTCCTGTCGCAAATATTTCTAGGGGAGAGCAAAAATGGTGACGGGCCACCAAATGGCCCAGGCAAGGTCCAGGACCATGCACTGCATCTGCCACATGAGGACAAGGCTCGAGTACTTTCAACATGGTCATCATGAGGGCAGAGCCGCATGCCAGTCGAAGAGTGACTCCGTTTGGGCGGCCCAATCTCCATTCTCCACTCGAGGGCGCCACCTTCAAGCTTGGGGGCATGCGACTTGTAAGATTATTCTTTTTGGAGCAGTTGGAGGGTGAAGGGACGGCAGGAAGGTGCTAGGCACAAAGTGTAGCCTGCGTCAAGTACCACGAAGAGTAGTTTGATCTCTGTGTACAAGTGCCATGGAGGGCCCTTCAGCGGTAGCAGGTTACGAGGAAGAGGAGGACGTATGCCGCATTTGCCGCATGCCCGGAGAGCCAGACTCACCGTTGTACTATCCGTGTCAGTGCAACGGGTCCATCCGTTGGGTCCACCAGGAGTGCTTGCTTCAGTGGTTAAAACATAGCTCCACTGTAAGCTGCGAGGTGAGACTAGCGTGCAGGAAGGGTTTGCCGCGTGCCTTTGTCATTCTAAGACTTGTGGTTTCATATGCAGGACACCGCGTTGAAGTTAGCTCAACTTTGAAACTTTGAACATTCTGTACTCCTTGAAAGCTGTCTTGCTTCTCTTGTTTAGGGTTGTTGCTGGGCCGTTCTTTGAACAGGCCCATGCAAATGGCTGCTTATGAATGCAGATACATTTGCTTGTCAAATCTGCTCATTAAGATACAACTGGAGTTTATCTGATCATTGATGATGTCCAAGTCATCGTTCTGTCTGGACTAGTATCCTGCGAATATGTCTGAAGTTTCTTCTGCTTATGGTCCTTATAAATCAATGGCATGTTCTTTGACAAGGTTTTGTTTACAGAAGGCACGGTGGTTGCCAATCTGACCCGCTTGTTACAAAGAGGTCGTTCTAGTGGAGCATGTGGTTCTCCTGAAACAATGACATCAGCGGAACATTCTGAAGTGTCATCATCTCGCTGCTCTTCAATGATCCTCAATCAGGCTGGGTCCTCTGCAGGTCTGCAAGCATCCGTTCACGTTCTCCCCTGTCTACGCCCCCGACGCCCCTTCCCGACTGCCCCTCTGGGAGCTCCTCAAGGGTTTGATCTCCAAAGTCACCCGGGGCAGCCGCATTGTGGCTCGCCTCAACCTCGTCCTCACAGTCTGGCTTGTGATCGTCCCCTATGCCACCTCCTGGCTGTGGAGGCTCGCCTTTGCCAAGACCTGGAGCATGCAGGAAGACCTGCTCCCCCAGCTGGCCCCCCTGCAGCTCCTCAGCGACTGCCTCTTTGGCAGCTTCTTGTCGGCCGGCATCGTGTTCACTTTCCTGGGGGCCACTGCGATCAAGGAGTACGTGCGGCAACTGCAGGAGCCGGTCCTGGCCGAGGACGCACGCCAGGCAGAACCCGAGGGGGTGGTAGCGGCGTTCAATGCAGGGCTAAGAGACGGGCAGGAAGGGGCAGCGCAGCATCCGGTGGGGCCCGAGAATGTCGGGGGGCCAGGACAACAGAATGTCGAGGTCCCGCAAGCGGAGGGTTTGCAGTTGCTCGGGGCGGCGGCTGCCGGCGGCGCGGGGGCTGGGGGGGTGCTGGAGGTTGACAACGGGGCCGTTGAGGTGCCTTTTGAGGAGCTCATTGGGATGCAGGGCCCCATTCTCAACCTCCTGGAGAATGCAATAACGGTCTTGGTTTCGAACGCGCTGTTTCTGGGGGCCGTGGTCATGGTCCCATTCCATGTGGGGAGGCTGGTGGTGCTGGCCCTCGAAGGATCCCCGGTCCTTCGAAGCGGGGTTGCGCGTTTGCAGGGGCTCAAGGGGAGCTTCCTGGTTCCGGAAGTTATGGACAAACTGGCGCAGGTCGCGGCAAGCTTGAGAGAGGAGGTCGCTGTGGTGTCAAACTGGTCAGAACCATTGGTGCGGTCAGTCACGGGGGGTCCGAACGGAAGCAGCATCTCAGCATTGACCAGCTTTCTCGCCTTTGGGGGCGAAGAAACGTGGAGCAAGGCTGTCGGCAACTCCACTGCTTTTGGTTTTGCAGCAGAAGAGACGGGGTCGCTTTCCGAGAATAGTAGCTTCGCGGCGAATGTGAGCACGTTAGGAGAGGTCATCAATGCGACTGTGAGCGGCAATATCAGTGAGGCGTCAAATTCGACCAGCCTTCTGCCGGGGGGGGTTCCGAAGACTGCAGACTTAGACGTCTCCGATGCAACGACTCTGTTTGCGGGTTACTCAGTGCTGGTACTGGGGCTGTGCTTGTGGCTGACGGCATGGTACGGAGTGAAGCGGTGGCGGGGGGAGTCTGTTCTGCACCGGCAGCGGGGGGTGGGGGCCGTCATTGCTGCAGCCCCTGAAGCAGGGAGACAGGTGAGAAGACGTTTGGCGGTTTTCCCTCTCTGGGAGCTTATACAAAATTTTCGAAATCGCAGGTGGACTGCTGGAATCTGTGACACTCGATACCTGGACCAATCACTTGTGTAAACCTGACCGGCTTTCCTACTTTACTGTCTCTCAAACCTCTCTGCGTTTGTTGTGGGCTGACCTTCATGGTCGTCAAAGACATGGTACCTTCCACGGATTGAACGAAGGATACCAACTCTCGTTGAAGACATCCGTTTCCATAACCTCTTTGCTCATTGCCAGACACTGATCTTTCTCGCTCTTTTGTGGCGGATTTGTTTATGTGGTGCATGACTTACCTCTCCTTTTACTCCATTCTGTGCAGGTCATTGCCGGTGTGCGTTACTTCATGACCTCCGTCAAGGTGTCCTTTCTGTTGGGCCTAGAGCTGGGCGTGTTCCCGCTGCTCTGCGGCTGGTGGCTCGACTTTTGTACCTTCGCCCTGCTGGGTGCCACGTGGCCCGACCGCCTGGCCTTTCTTGAAGCGGCGCCCTTCACATGTGCGCTTCTGCACTGGCTGTCCGGGGTCATCTACATGCTGCAGCTCAGCGTCTTTGCGAGCCTTAACCGAGAGGTGAGCCGACATTCCGATGAGATACATTCTGATTTGAGTTAGCCTTCTTTTGTAGGTTTCGAACAAACAATTTGATATCAACTGCTCCTCAATCTGCCTGATAATGACAATGGCTTTTACTCTATCAGAACAATTAGGGAAAGGAGATGGCAGCTCGAGAGCATCACAAAGCATAGTCCCTATGGTCGTACTTTATGTTCCGTCCTTTTGAATCTTCCACGTTTTTGTTCCCAGCACCTTGCTTAGCTTACTGTCCGGTTAGCCGACGGCAAGTGCGCTTCTCTTATCGCAAGCAAGTGTCCGTCCAACCCCCCCCACCTCACGTCTCACTTCCCAGTTTGGTCCCCTCGCTTTCCCAGGTCCTCCGCCCCGGCGTCCTGTCCTTTTTGCGCGACCCCACGGACCCCAACTACAACCCTTTCCGCGACCTCGTCGAGGAGCCGCTCCACCGCCACTTGCGCCGCGTGGCGCTCTCCCTCGTCATCTACGGCGTCCTGGTCGTGCTCCTCGTGTTCATCCCGATCCGCCTCGCGCTCGCCGCCTGCCCCGCGCTCTTCCCGCTCAACCTGCGCTTCTCGGACCCCTTCACCGAGGTCCCCGCGGACATGCTCCTCTTCCACATCTGCATCCCGTTTACCGTCGAGCACTTCAAGCCGCGCGTCACCGTCAAGTGGCTGCTTGCGCGCTGGTTCGAGGTCGTCGGCTCCGCGCTCGGCCTTGCGGAGTTCCTGCTGCCGGCGCCGGGAGACGGGGCCGGGAACGGAAACGGAAACGGAAACGGAAACGGAAACGGGGTGGCTCCTGTGGGGGAGCAGCAGCTCGTGGCTCAGATGGCCAACCTCGAGATTGACGAGATCGCGGAGACGCCGAACTTGCCGTCGAACGAGGCCGCTGCTCCGCCGGACATTTCGGACGGCCTGTTTCCGCTGCGCATCGTGCTGCTGATCCTACTGGGGTGGCTCACGCTCCTTGGCTTCAACGCGCTAGCGGTGCTGGTGCCTCTGTCAGTGGGGCGTGCAGTGTTCGCCCAGGTGGCGCGGATTCCGGTGGCGAGCGCGGTTGCACACTGCAACGACATCTACACATTTGGAGTGGGCTGCTACGTCCTCTGGGGGGGCGGCGCTGCAGTGCGATACCTGGTGCGGTACCTGCAGACGCACGACCTGGTGTCGATGGCGAAGCAGGCAAGTGACGCGTCACCTTCCGAAACTTTCGCTGTAAGTGCGATGGAATCGAGTTGTTGTGACTAAGCTGAGGTGCGTCGGTTACTTACTGAGTTATTGTAATACTGGAAAGAGTGAGGTGTCTCAAGTACTTGTTCTAGGAAGGGCATCAGCAATTGCTCTCTTCCACGGAGCGTCGGGTGTGTTGGAGCCTCACGGCTCTCGTTCCTGTCAGTCCTCCCCTGACTTACGCGACTTTGATACGAAGTATCAGGTCCTTATCAGACAATTAGACGCACGGGTCTCACCCTGATCTCCACTGCGCGCAGGTGTGTGCGTGGGCGCTCATCTCGTGCAAGGCCGCCGTGCTGCTGACGCTGTGGCTGGGCGCGGTGCCGCTTCTGGTGGGCCTGCTGTTCGAGCTGCTGGTGGTGGTCCCGCTGCGCGTGCCCGTGGACGAGAGCCCCGTGTTCCTGCTCTATCAGGACTGGGCGCTCGGCCTGCTCTTCCTCAAGATCTGGACGCGCCTCGTCATGATCGGCCAGGGGCCGCTCGCCAACGACGCCTGGAGGGCCAGGTTTGAACAGGTGGGTGCTGTGGAAGAAAAGCGTTCTTACCGCAACGGTGCGATTCAGTGGTTGCTCTGAGTTCATTTTGGTACTCTTCAAGGGGCCGATTGAAGAGTCGTAGAGAGTGGGAAGCATGGTTGCTTGCTCGCTCAGAATTCTCGCCCGAAAGCCTTTTGTCCCGTTAATCTGCACCCGTTCACCGGCGCAAAGCGACTTGGCTGTTTCATGGCTGTTTCCCGCCTGCAACGGCCAGTGGGGAGTTCGGCATTCTCCTTACCCAAACGACCGGAAGGAATCCTCGTACCCCTCAAGAAACTTATTCCTACCACTGTATTTACTGTTGATTCTCACTGCCTTTTTGCTGTTCCGCAGATCCAGGCCCTCGGCCTGCGCAACGTGCGCGTTATGTGGACCCTGCGCGAGATCATCCTGCCCGTCCTCTCCACGCTGCTCACGGCCCTTTGCGCCCCTTATGTCGCCGCCCGCGGCCTCTTCCCCCTCACCGGCAGCTCCCTCCTCGTGAGCTCCCTGGTGTACCGCTTCATCTGGCAGTGGTGCCTTGCCGCCGCGGTGCTCTGGAAGACCGCGGGACTGATCCGGGAGTGGGCGCGCGACCTGCACAACTCCATTCGGGACGAGCGGTACCTGGTCGGCAGGACGGTGAGGCATAATTACCGGTACCGATTGGACATAAACGCTGATTTTGTTTGCGAGTTCTCTTGGGGTCGTCCAGGTTGCAAAAATGTAGAAGGAAGGGGAGTTAAAGCGTTTGCTTTCGATTGCTGTGCTTTTTAGTGCTTTCCACCACTTCCTTTTGAGCCTGCCGGCTACGGTTCCGTCTGCAGCCAAACTTGTTGGTTGAGTAAAGCTGTCCATTTCATTTGGGCGGCAGGTTTCGAAGCCAAAAACTCCTGTCGCTTCCTCTCACCTTGCCCTGGCAGAATCTTCCTCGGCAATGGTTGAACAGTTCTTTCCAGAGGGGGCTGACGTGGCACTCGTCTCTTTCCGCAGCTGCACAATTTCGGTCAGCCCGCTGAGCCCGTTCCGTCTGCTGCCCCCACGCCCGCCGCCAGCGAGCATCACAGCACGGGCGTCGAGCCGTCCTGGTTTGCGCAGCTTCGTCTGAACGAAGAAGGGGCGGGTCCCGCCAACTCGGAGGGGAGTGCCTACACGAGCCCCCAGTGGGAGGGGCCGTTGCACGAGGAGCAAGAAGTGGCGTCAGAAGCGGTGGGAGCGGACGAGTTCTTTGGGCGCGACAGGCCGTCAGAGGTTACGTCAGCAATGGAGGAGATGCGTGTCTGGGGCGGCACCGATGGTGGGCCTAGCCGATCGGCGTCGGGAGTGTATGGTCCGGCTCGTGCTTTTGAGATGGGGTGCGCGGCAGGTGAGCGAGGTTTAGAGTCTCGAGCGCAGTTAACTAGGCAGAAGAGTTTGCATGGCGCAGAGCAGTCGGAAAGTGTGGATGCTGAATGGGCTCTTTCTCAGGAGGTGCGCCGCCGCGCTGGGTTTGCTGCGCAGGCAAGATATAAACAACAGTGTGAGAGTGGGGACTTCAGATAAGGTCACAGAAGCGACGATGCATAACACGGATGCTGCTTGTCACTTTCTTGTCCATTGTAATCTGTGTCGTTCGAGTCCAGTTCGCAACCTCCGGTTCAAACCAGCGGTCGACCATTTTGAACCAGCAGTCAGGCTCTCTATCTTGTTTGCCATGAAATGGTGCCCGGTCAGACGCCTTCCTTTATAAGGCCTACGCGTTGCATATATGTAAGCTGGTGATTGACAATTGCGTTGAGGGAAGACCCGCTGCAGCATGCCAGGCCAATTCTAGACTGGCCACAGAATCGACCATGTGTACGCAATTCGTAGTCATCCGGCATCATTGCATTACGATGCTCGAAGTCCCACCGTCGCGCCGTTTTGGTAACGGGCCGCGTACAAGAAGCTAGCAGCTGCAAATTGAGAGCAAAACGTGCACGTGTCTCTTTGTATGCCGGCCTTGCATGAAGCGATGGTGCGAGAGCTGTGCGACTTACATACATCCTCCACCGCATTCTGACGTACATTTTGGAAGTGTCCCAATCATATGACGGTCCTTGCTCACGTTCTAAGGCGTTGCAGCATGAGTACTCCCGATAATGTCTGCTTATTCAAAGTGGTATTCTACGATAGGAAGGATGCCGCTAGTGGACGCTACTCTCACTTCGCATTCCCCGGCTCCCTTCGATCATCCATGCCCGCGAATCGCTTCGCTTTTGTCGAACGCCCTTCTCGGACACCGAGCGCCTTCAAGTCGTCAGATCGTACGACGTGCCAACCGAATGCATGCAGCAGGTGACACTACCAAAGTCCCTCCACCCACAAGGTCTCCTTTTTCTGCGACCATACAAACGCGGCACTGCGCTGCCTGTTTTAGCAGACAGTGAGAAGCCGCGCCGAGCAGCCTGCTCGTGCGCCGTGAGCCCCGGTTCTGCCGGGGTGTCTGCTCATTGGGGGTGATTCCCCGACGTCGAGGCCCCGGGCCTCCGCCTGGCAGGGGGCGAACATCCTCTGCTGTCTTCACTCCACTTTAACTTCTCAAAACACCCATCACACGCTTTGCACATCTTGACATTTCAAAGCTGGGTCTGAACGAACTATTCGTAGGATAAAACCCGATCGTCAATGAACTTCGCGATCTGCATACCAAAGCTTGAGCGCAGAGGAGGAAGATGGAGTTGCGGAACAGACCCAATAGAAATTCTTCAAAACTAGACAATGCTATTTTCAGAGATTTGGCTTAGCTGGGTTTTGTTCAGAAACATAGCAGGGAGAAATAACGAAGAGGTGGAGAACTGAGTGCCCTTCAGTATAACGTTAACCTTCTCAATGTTTACTGTGCGACTGGAGCGTAAATTTGAAGAACGTGCTGGCAAAGACGCAGATTACTGAGCCGATGCAATTCTTGAATGTTCTACCGCGACAATCACGGACTGCATTCAGCTGTTTTTAGGCAATCTGCTTTCTGGAGAACCACGTGCACATGCGTCCAGAGGCTTTGAACTTTGCCATTATCAGCAGTCGTGGTTTAATCACTGTCCTACAAATATGGATAGTGGCTGTGGATGTGCGGTATGGGTTGGAGTGATGACGGCAGAGGATGACCCTAAGCCTCTGGGGCGTTGCCCCGGCCAGAGGGAGCTCCCGCGGGAGCCCCCCCTGCCAGACGGAGGCCCGGGGCCTCGACGTCGGGGGATCACCCCCAGTGAGCAGACACCCCGGCAGAGCCGGGGCTCACGGCGCACGAGCAGGCTGCTCGGCGCGACTTCTCACTATCTGCCCAGGATAGCCGCAGCCGGCCACATTTGTATGGTCGCAGAATACGGAGACCCTGTGGGTGGAGGGACTTGGTAACGTCACCTGCCGTTCGATGTGTCAGGTGCCTCGATCTGACGGCTGTGCTTTAAGCCGAAGAATGTGCGACCGCCGTGCGACTGCCTCATGTGAGAAGCAAAGAGTGACCGAAATTGGTTTGCAGAAGCCGGACGTGCACTACGTGCTGCAACTTGCGCAAACAGGGGAACAAAGCTAGAACACCCTGGCTTGTAAAATCACCATCGAAGCTGTGTGCAGAGTGCCAACATCAAAAACTCAACCAGTGTCCGGGAACCAGTGCATCTCTAGGGCCGTTGCGTGCGGATACGTGAACTCGACAGACCGGGTCCGTTTCATTCAAAGCATACCGCGAAAGGCACTCCAAGGTGAGAAGACTTCATGACATGGGGGTCCTCCCAAAGGGCTTCGGATACTTAAACTGTCGCCGTGTCCAGTAGGCCACCTCAGGTCTTGACCGGGCTTCGCAGTGCTGGGCTCGCAAGGATTCTGGATTCTTTGCTTGTCACTGGATGTACGTCAACTATCTTGGGCACCCACACATCTTAAGACAAATTCCCGCAGAGCCAGCGTACCGCCGCAGGGCCACTCGAAAGCGTGAATGATGGTGCCCGCAGATGTGCTAACAAATCTTTCTCGTGGTCAAGAGAGTAACTCTCCAGGTATTCAGGCTCTCTCTTTTATGGTGCTCTGAATGTGAAGGTAAAGGGACGCGGAAGACTCTTTGGGATTCAAGGAGCTGGCTTTGAAGTGACTAGGATCTCGAGAAAACTTACATTGAGCTTCAAATTCAATCGAGCCACGAAGATGAGTAACTTGAACGGTGCAGCTCATGCATAAGGTAGACTGTCTGTGCAAAGCTCTTGCACGGACTGGGGGTTTCAGCTCACATCCTTGAGCCCAAATGAAAGTTGGGAGAGCTCTTTGGGGCGAAGTCTTCTAGAAGGTTCTTAAATTGCCGCCGGAAAGGGCTTTAGCGCCACCTGCGCTTTGCTAGGAGGCCCTAGGCCGCTAGGCAGATGCAGGATCAAATCCCGCTTATAGCTTCGACAGCTTTCATGCAGGTCTGGCAAGAGGCAGTATTCTGCATTGACAAAGGCTCGGTACGTCGGAAAAAGACCCCAAGGGCTTACATTTGGCTGCAAGACTCGGAGCAGAAGTTGGCGTCACCCTGATGATATTTTTGTTTGGCGAGCGCTTAGGTCGATTGACTCAGAATTTGTCCATGGCAGTGTCAGTATCAGCACTTCTTTTGAGACTCGCTCGAGCGTGTCCAATTCAACGGTTCAATCGCAAAGCAATAGAGTTTTTCGAGAAGTTTGCTTGAGACAGACAACTTGTTTGCTTGCGGAGCCCTTATGCATCGCAAAACGTCCTCGTTAGGCGCCAGAGGTGTAAGATTCAAGCGGAATGGCTGAGACACGGCAAAAGCGATCGGCTTTTCTGGCCATAGCCTGATTCCTGCGCTGTAGAAATCGAGGCAAACCCTCATGAAGCGGCTGAGGAAACAAAGTTGCTACTAAGGTTGGATGCAACCTGGTCGCGAACATACAACCAATACACGTACGTGAAGCGTGTCGTGATTCACAAAGGTGCTTCGTGCTTCGGCAAGAAGAGGAAGGCTGTTCGCCTGCAGAAGACCCCTTCCTTCACGAGTCGCTTTGAAGAGCGGCTGGGAATACTACACTTCTTTAAATCGCACTCCCAGGGGGTCACAAACCCCAGACATAGGGATCTCTGCCTCGCTCAGTATATAGTTTCTATCAACCCACAAGGTTCCGCAAAATTCGGGGTTCAATCAACACGAGGTTTCATTAAATTTGGGTTGCAATCTACTACGTGTTCTTTGTCCTCACAAGAGAGGCAATAACTTACAGGCGGGTAAGGCGACTTCGTCACACAATTGGCCCGGAAAGTGGGCAGTGAAGTCTATACTTTCACTCCAAAAAGAAGACCAGAAAAAAGCCAGCACGATGTACATGGTGTCAGACTGTCTGCTTCGGCCTCTCTCGAAAAGAATCAAAGCAGAAGAAGCTCATGAAAGACGGAACTTCTAATTGACATGAAGCTCTAGTCAGTATAATCTGGCCACTCAAAAAGGCGTGTTGGAGAATTATGGATGCACACGTTGACCATTCAACTAGTTGTGTGATCAATGCACAGATTTTGTGATAGTGCTTGGCGCAAACATCGAAACCATCTCGATCAGTGGACGGTTTGACGGTATATCTTGAGTTTGCACAGCGGTACTGTCCCGTCATATGCGCGCCTTCGAAACATTGGAGGCAACTCTTGAATTCAGAAACGGCCGTTTGACGTCAAGCAGAGGCCCTCCGAGTTTAAGTAATTAGTCGAAGCCCTCGTGCTCAGCTCTCTCTCCTTCTGCCGGTTGGCCAGCACCTCAATGGCGAGCTCAGCGGTTCTTAGCGCCTAGTGTGCGTCAAGTCCAAGATCGATCTCTGTTGCACCATGCCGAGCCCACTAGCTATGGTGATGACGTCTGGCTTAGCGATGTGCTATGCGGTCAACAATGTGCGTGATGAATCCATGCAGGCTTATAATATGATTGATGAACTGGTTCGTTACAATTGGCCCGACAGTAGAATTGATATATCCACATGTATACGTACGTCGCTCACCATTGCAGTCGAAGAACGCCATGACGGACTAAGAAGGCCGGAGGTTGACAGGCGGATATTTTGGTAATCTACAGCCACAATTCGAACAGAGTCATTGTCACTGTCCATGTACGATCCAATGTTTCTGTAACAGCAATACTAACCCAATGTGATACCCGGTACCAACCAGATTTCATTGTAGCTTTCCAATGCTGCACTGCGGCTCGAAAGATGGCTCAATCCATCTCACTTCCGCACATCTATCTCAAGTGTCAGTAATAAAGCTTCGGATGATACGTGATGGGGCAGATTGAGAAAGCCATGCGCGTGGCCGCATATGTGAGCCGCCGCCTTTGATCGTCTGTCAGTGGACGCTCCAACACCTTCTCGGCGGAATGGTCCTGCGAGGCAAAAGATAACAGTATGTTGACAGTGCAATATCAAGCGTAGCTCAAGGTGGTCGTTATGATGCGTTACTGTTAACCGACCGACTTGAGCGGCAAGATTGCTCCGCTTAGTGTACTGCAATATTGTTTCACGGCAGATCTTTGCTATTACGAAGCGACCAGCGCGCATAGATACCTGACAGAGATCGCTCGCACCATGTCCATGGATGACACCAACAAAGCCGGTTGCTCGACCTGATTGCATGCCGCCTTCTCCATCATATTACAAACTGGGCTGGTTTTCGTTTCCGGACAAGGCAGACAAAGTTCGTTTCTTGCCTCCCCACCCCCACCGAGGTGCCATCCCAATGACCAGCTCTTTCGAGCTTTCACATAACTACAGCGCACCGTTGACAAACATCCCACGTACATTGCCTACGCCATAGGACTCTTTGTTCCGTATCCAACTCACCACACTCCTTCCCAAAAACTGCCTGCCTTACTTTGTACGCACAAGCCCCGTCCTCACCGTGTGCCAGAACATCCTGCCGTACGAGCGCGCCCCGTAGATGTCGGTGTGCGAGGTCCCCCCCCCCAGCTCCACCCCGTTGGCGCCCACGTGCACCACGTTGTTGATGTTGCCCCACTCGTCCAGCTCCGTCGGCAGGTCGCCCGCGTGGCGCCACTGCCCGTCCACGATAAACTTGTACCGGTACCTGCGCAGGACGCGGCATCGCACTTGTCAACGCCGACAAGAGGTTTGCCTTACCCAGGTGAAATTGCAAACTTGGTCAATCCCTTCTGCTTCGCTCCACCATGACCCGCAGGCGAACGGCATCCAATAGACAGCAATCGGATGGGGAAAAAACGTCGAAGCTGAAGCTGAAAAGAAGGCGGCAGCAACGGCTCTTGCTTGCCTCAGTAACCACGCAGGAGGCTTACGCTCCACATGTCTCAAACGCTCAAGTGACTAGGGCGCATCGACAAAGATCGGCTCCGCGTGCGACAAAAACCGCCTACTTTGCTCGTGGAATTGCAGCATTCATGCATCACAGCGTTTGCCGACATGGCGGGCTTGAAATGATGGTCCGGATGCGGTGAGAGCGAAGCTTACTTTCCGGGGGGCAACCGCAGGTCCAAAGCAAAGCAGGGCCCGCCAATGGGCACGGCTGCCATGGGGTCGGACCAGCCCCCGCCAAACTCCCCCACAACAAGACACTGCATCAAAGGATGAGCGGTGGTGAGAGAGACTGCTGCTACCTGTGCCACGGCCTTCCTCCTGTATCTTTAAAACAGGGGCGAAGTCTTCGTTGTGGCACGTCAAAATCGCTTCACCGACCTGACTCCGGATAGAGACGGTTGACCTCTTCATGCTCTCACATCGTAGCGCACTGTCCAGACACGCTTCAACAGGTGCATGTACGTGAGAGCACCGTCATGCCGCACAATCGGCCGCAGAAAGAACGATTGTTCATGATTCAGAATCTCGTCCTGCACAGACCCACGAGAGATCGGAAGGGCCGGCGTCACAGGCTGTGGCACCGGTGCGTACCTCCCTGCCCCCGTGGTTCCACACAAGGCGCACCGGATGCGAGCGGTCCCCCCCCTTGTGGCGGCCGTCCTCCACCATGGCCAACAGGTCCCACGTGGCGCCAGCAATGGACGCGCTGCAAAGATGAGATGCTATTAGTCTTTCGGTGTCAGCTTCGTTCTCATTAGAAGCAATTCTAGAGAGTCATGGAGATGCCGACGTGAGAGGTGAAATGACTCTGCGGCTTCCAAATACCGACGGTCCTGGGCATAGCGTAACGGGGGAAGTCACTCAACGATACTGTTCGTCTCAAAACCTTCTAAAAATGCCGAAGATTTGCGGACTAGGTGGTCACGTCAGTGCAGGAAGTGCCTTGCTTTCCCCGAGCGAACAAAGCTGAAGGTGAAACTTACATAAAATACTCAAGTCTGACATACATGTGAATCTTGAGACGACTGAAGCCCCCTCGCAACCGCCAGGAATAACATCGTCCGAGCAGTTTACAAGACAGCCGACGGATATAAAGGAAAAAAGAGAGATATCGAAGAGGTGGGTCGCGTGAAACTGGCTCTCGAAGCATTGGAGTCTCACCGGTTCGGTGCGGAGGGCCGCAGTTTCACAATGGCGGAGTAGGCCTCGTCCAGGGAGAGCTGGGCGTGCCAGTGCAAAAAGGCGATGACGACAGCTGGGGACCGCCCCAGGCCGGCTGTGCAGGTGACGTATACCCGGTGACCCCGCCGAAGCAACCGGTGGAGAGCCCCGACCGCAACTGCGAGACATAACGCGGCAGGTCAGACTGGAAGCGTTCGTCAGGAGAATCTATGTTTGATCTCGCGCGCTTCGCTCTCGCTCATACCAGAACCTCCCAAACCTTTGTCATTGAGATGCAGTAGCTTAACCGTGAGAAATGGTATTTTCTCGTCGTTGACGCCCATATAACAGGCCCGACCTAATACAAAAACAGGAGGCTATCCGACGTGGTCGCGAGTTCACATGGTGCATTCTGAAGTTCAATGGGAAATTTCAGCACCTTGGGTGCAAAACCACGGTAACGTCGATTGAACGAAGTAATCAGGGTCAAGATTTGCAAGCCGCACCCGGTACTCGATGGCGCAGGTCCTGCGACTCGAGGTTTCTTCACCGGGTGCGAAACGACTGCACCGTCAGTCGACGGCCTACCCCACGTCAGAAGTTCAGACCCCTCACCCGGCAGCCGGTGTCGCAGGTCCCGTGGGTCGAAGTCCCGGATGGGGTGCTGCACGAGACGGATGCCCTCCTCGCGGAACGCGCGGTTGATGGCGTCCCCGTCGATGCCCCAGTTCACCTGGTCGCTGCTCTGCTGCAGGTTGAGCACCGCCGTCACGCCCTGCAGAAAAGAGGGGCGTTTGAATGCCTGATGGAGCAGCAAACTGCGATGACCGGGCAAGGAAGTTGAGACCGCTGCCATGCCTTCCGGAGAGTAATATGGGTTTCAGTGAAAGCCAGGTTGAAATTGGGACGGATGCGGTTTGCGGTGGGTACGGGTGCAGAGTGGGAAAACTTGTATCTAGCCTTTCTTACTGCGCGTTCTCCCGGTTCCACATATGCATCAACCTGGCTCAACGCAACCCCTGGTCGAGACCTACAGGAAAGACGGTGTTCTGACAGAGCAGCGCACTGAGAAGGCCGCGCAAGGAAGTGAGGTCCACGACTCAAACATTTTGGATCGGCCAGCGGAAATGTTTGCGATGAAACGACCGTTCAGTATCGAAATTGGAGACTGCACCATAGGCGCAGACCACGGTTACAATTGCAAGTCGTTTGCACTCCTGTTCTGCTCCACACAAGCAAAAGAGTCGATACACCAGCGGAGAAGTGGGTCTCGATCTTCAATTGTGGTTCGAGCACATACATCATCCAATCGCCTTGCGTGCTTTTCTTGTTTCTCAGATAATCCGACCCCAGCCCGACTGGACAATAGTCAGCCGACGAACCGGACCTATCCTTCGCAACGGTCAGAATCATCAGCCTAACTTTCAAAAAAGTCGAAATGCATTTGGGCTCGCGTCCTTGTCAGAAATACACTCGGGCTCTCGCTTTCATCAGGTTCCATTCAGCACCCAGTAACTTCGAAGTTCTATTTCTCACAAAAGCACTCCCTCACCAGCTGGCGCGCCAGGACTTGCACGTCCGCCGGCGTCTGCAGACACGACCCTAGCAGCAGCTCCGGGAGCACTTCCGTGTAGTTCATGCCCAGACTGTGGTGGTACTCCAGATCCCACCCCGCACGCCGCATCGCGTCGTTGTATTCTTCCACCGGGTCGATCTGCGCGCCCACGCTGCCCCCCCCGTAGAACTCGTCGTATACCTCCTCGTCCGTCCAGCTGGCGGACATCGACGGCTCCTGGACGACGAGAACGGGCCGAGGCTTTCTTAGGGAGTCGTGGGCAATTCGAATGAGGTGAGCGTTGTTGGAAGGTTTCGAGAGCCGGCCTTTTGCGGAAGCAACTTGAAGAGAAAAAACCGAAGAAGTTTCTGTTGGAAGCTCCGAGCTTCAAAGAAGGCCGCCTTCGTCTGTTCCCTTGATGCGAAGCAAAGGAAACGAGAAGTTGGATGTCTTTCCAGATTCTTTACGAAGTGGTCGAGAAAGTGTTCCAACTGTAAGGGCACACGAACGGGTTACCATCGAAACCGTGATGACATGATTATACCGAGAAACACGTCAGGCCTCGCATATTTGTCTTCGGTCCTTCTTTGGTAGCCGCTACACAAACAGCCTGAACGTAACCGCTATTATTTGTGTTGGCTTTGACAAAAAAGGAGTCGGAAACCTTTTCATACGCTCACGCTTTTTCCCACTCAAGTCCAGTGAGATAGTTGACTGTCAACCAAAGCCGTCGTAACCCGAAAATTAAGGCAGCAGATCGACAAGACTTTCTTACCCCGCTACCGTCCAACCTCTGCTTGCTCCCGATCCCAATGTCTCCGAACCCTTGCCCCGGAAACCCGCTCTCCCTCTGCGTGAAAAACGCCTCCGCACCGTAGTTGTGCGACCCCGGTTTCGCACCCCCCTGCTCTGACCCCCGCAGTTCGAAAGCGGCGGCCAACTCTTCCTCGTGCGGCTGACTCCCCCACCCGCTGGTCGACTCCACCACGTCTTCCGCGGACTCTATAAAGTCCTCCGCCAGGTAATCTGCCTCGTTGGGACGTCTAGAACTTCCGGAGGCCCTGTTTTCGGGGTACCAGCCGGCCGCCCTGCCCTTCGAGGCAGTCTGCCAGGCGAGCCCCCGCGTGTGCAGGGCCTGCGCGGTGCGCTCGAACACGAGGCTGACCGGCCCGCTTCGTGTTTTGATGGCGTACATGACGCGCGAGAAGTCGTGCGCCTCCCACATGTCCTCTCCGAAAACGGCGCTCGTCTTTTTGAGGACGTCGCCCAACATGACCATGCGGCTGTTTTCCGCGTTGCCGCCTTTTGCCAGGGCCTGCGGCGAAGTGTGTTTTGATTCGAGCAGCCTGTCGAAGGTTGTGCACTTGCTGCGTTCGTTGTGGTTCGAAACGGCGAGTGGAAAATGGCTTGCTTATGACTTTATGACCATAAATGAAATTGGAGGACTTAGATAATGATGAACTCCAGGGTATCGTGCAACAATCTTTGAAAAGTAAAGTACGTTACGACGGCCTTTTCCTATGTCTGTCTTTTAATGTGCTGTGGCAAGCTGAAAAGGGGGGCACGGCACGATCAGGATGATCTCACCAGGAACATGTCACGTCATAAGCAAGGGTGGCGGTGCCAGGCACGACTGGAATTTCATCATACCATTGGGATTGAGGCTGCTGACGCACCAGATGAATCAGATGCTCCAAGCACGAGACAGTCCTTTTGATAGCCTTACTTACAGCTGAGAATCCTCCGATGGAGGTCACAGATATCTTCTCCTTGAATTAGTAGAGGGCTCTTATAGAAGGAAAAGCTTGTCTGAGTCGTGTCCAACAAAAGTGGAAGATCAGACTGCCTTCAGTACATTCGAGTTCAACTCCCAACTTTTCAAAGATACTACTACTACAAATAGTGGCCTCAAGCACAGTATAACAATTTGGAAGCCAAACATCTTTGGCCATCACGGCGGGCGCACTTTGTCTTCAGTGCAACCAGTAAGTCATATTGAATTACTTCCACCAGTTCATTTGGACATACTGTATGAAGGTATTCCCCTCTCGACCACCAGTTGTCTAACCTTTTGAGCCAGGACCAATCTCTCCTGACTCGCAACCACTTTTGCAGATTTGGAGGTTGTGTCCATTCTGAAGAGTCAACATTTGAGATTTTCTAGACCTTTCTATCATTAATATTGGAAGACCTTTTATTTCCAGGGTCGGTCCTCATTCTTGAAAGGACGTTGGGGCGCTGGGGCTCACCTCCACATACACCTTGCCATCCTCCCGCTGTGCAAAGCGTATGCCAATTGGCTTTTCGAGAGTCACCAGGTACTCATCAAGGTTGAAAGTGTATTCCTTGTGGTCCTCAACAGTGCCGGGCCAGCCTGCCTCTACTCGAAGCCCTCTCCGTACTCGTTTACGCTGAGCAATTGTCCTTGAATGTAGGAACCTTCTGAGAAGCAAGACATGATCTGGGAAAGCACCAAGTGACGTGGCTGAAGAAGGCAATGCACAAGTAGTGCTCAGCTTCTTCCGCCTATGTGGTCCGGCCAATTTTGACACCACCAGGAGAGTGCCCTCCTTGGGTGCAAAGCTTGCCTTTTGAAACTTGGAACCAGACTTTTTGTGGGGACCTTCTCCTAGGCATACAGCCCATCGCAGAGTGCTTGCGGCAGCTGCCCTTTTAGCAGCCCAAGCCATTGACAAACTTCTTGCCACCCAAAATCTACAACAGGGCCTTGTGCGAGGTTGAGAAATCTTTACATGCTCATTGTTTTACAACCTGGTGCAAGGAACGTGACACTTCTCTGGGCTTGTGCTGGGATTACGATGATCCTAGGAGGCGCCCCCAAGAAAACTTCTTCTTTGTCACATTGGCAAAAAAGTCTGGAGCATGATACATCTGCTAGGTTGCACTGCGAAAGTTGACCCAACGAAACCTCTCCACTCGTCTTTTGACACTCTCCTTTCGCTTAGCGGCATGTGCGGCCGAGTTCAAAGTAAAATCTTGAAAGACGTGTGTCAAGGGGTTACTTGAAACCACTTGAGTTATTCTTGAAAATGTCGGGCTGGGGATCAAATAAATAACGCAACGCATCTTGACTTGATCAAATGCAAGGCAAATGCACACAAATCTTTTGTCAAGAACTCCACCTGCAAAGCGCTCTTCTATTTACAGGAGACCTGACTCCTGCCTTTCTCTCCCCTTTTGAACTTGCTCTAGGTGGAGAACATCTGCGCACCACTTTCTCCTTGCGCGTTGTTGAAATGGCGGCATCAATTGCTAGATTCCCTTTGGGAGGCAGTTTGGCTTGTCGGTCAAGCATAGTCTCACCAGTTGCGGGCGCCAGGAATCAACACTACACCGGGAACGTCCTTCCGTTTGGGAGCTTGACGTGCAGAAGAACGACAATACACGCCCTAGCCCCAAGGGCCTCAGGGAATTCAGCAGACAGCAATGCCGAGGGGAAAAATGATGGGGACCAGGCGCAGAATGCGGCACGCTTTATCTTGGAAAAGGCGGGCATGTCAGAGACTGCCAGTTCGTCAGGGGGCGGCTGCTGCGGTGGCGGGTGCGGGGGGGAGAAGGCAGACGCCAAGTCTGCGGCACAGCAATTTGCAGAGTTGGAGGCAACATTTGTCACCGGCCCGGTCAGCATTATCTCTTTCCATCAAACGGGCCCTGTGCGCATAAAATTGGAAAGCGTTGCTGCTTTTGAGGTGTGGCTCCTTTTCCTCTATTGCAGCCGTGACAATAGTCAGCAAGTGCAATTGGTGGTTTGACTGGAGAAAGTGTCTGCCATTCTTTAAAAAGGAGTGCTGAAGCCGTTACTTGCCGTGCAGATGGAAGGTAACATCACCCGCGACGACGTGCAATCGGCCTATCGGAGCGCCCCGGTGAGCGGCACTGATTGCGCTCGAGCCACGTCCTTTGAGCTTTGATGGGTTCACTGTTCATATGCAGACACATAAGAGACAGCTTCCCCTTTGAAACCTTTACATGTCATGAATCTTCTCTGAATGTCATCAACAGGACCACCCCACTTCTGGTGCCTTGACTTTACCTCTATATATCTGACGAGACTGACGACAACGAGCTTAAGGTCCACTTCTTGACGTGGACGGCCGTCTGCGGGAAGTCAATGGGGACAGGGTTGAGGCTGATTCGCATCCTTTAAGAAACCTGAGTTTCTTCCCATCAAGCCGCAAAGTTGATATTCGATTTCATCTCTTACAATAGTGTTTTGTAAGAAGAAGCGTCTCACTTAAGTTGGCAGGCCCACTTGGTGAACCTCAAATTTCCTTCATCCTTGGATGCAGGATGGTCCGAGTGAAGAGAAGTTTCTTGATATTGCCGCCATTCTTGCGGAAGCATCAAACGAGTCTGAGAACTTTGTCTTTGAGGACGACTTGGATGAGCTGATGGTCTGACCTGTTTGTCTTTCGGAGGAAGAGCTTGCAATGATGTACCATAGTAGCGGAGAATAAATTGCTCGCAATTGGTTTGATGTTTGAGGAATAAACGGTTCTCCTTGATAGCTCTGAGTGAGGAATTGTCCAGGTAATAAAGAAAGTGTAAGCAGGACGATTGCCTAGGTTAGGTGTAACGATTAAGCAGAACGATTGCACTTCATACCTTACCAGCCGGCACTGAAAAGGCTGGGCTCGGCGGCCGCAGCTTCTGCAGTTGTCATGTTGGCAGGAATGAGCTGGGCGGCTAGTAACATTGCACATGTAAACGAATCTGGACTGACTGGCTATCTAATGGCTAGGCCTAGATTGATGATATGAGTGTATGCATGCGGCATTGATATGTAGTGATCCAAGTTATACCAGACATAGACTTGGCTTATATAATACTTATGATGCACCGCATGGTAATGCAGCCGTTATGTGCAGGCGTGCATGGTGGACTTAAGGCGCTTGCATGAGCTTTGACCTTACGTTGTAGCATGAAAATCCGCCGAAAACACGAATCCCAAATGAAGAGCCAAATGGGCGCGGCGGCGCCGAAAACAGACCAGTGGTGAGACAAAACTCGCCTTTCAATGCTCGCTCGGATTCCTGGGAAGCATCCAAATGGAGCAGAATTTGGAAGAACCGGTTCAAAGAGCGCACTCTTTTAGCATGGAGCGAGAGCACTCAAAAGATTGTCTTGCATGGAGAGATCTTCGACGCCAGCGGCAGCGATGAGACGTTCCAATCCCCCCAGCAAGCAAGGATGGATGCCACCCTGCAAGCTTTGAAAATGAAGTGATTATTGCACATGATCAACCTCTCACGGGTTGCGCCAACGATAATTAGATGCTATTCTTAAGGTATTGACATTCTTCACTTCTGTCCTTCTACTGGTCTATAAACAATTAGCCTGCTAGATCGACCTGTTCGACCCTGAAAGAACAAGCGCAGGGACACAGCGGTTGACATCGAAACATGTGGGCATCTTCAAGAAGCACCATGAGGCTTCTTTCGGAACCTCGCTCAGGGCGGATTGGTTCTGGGGATCGCTTCGAGCGCTGTCTCGGGGGAAAGGTCTCGCATCTCACCAGCGATCGTGCGTTGTACTTTATGTGCACTTTGTGGCCAGGTCGACCACGGGCGACTTTAGGATCTACCGCCACCCCCCGCCACTCACCAGACAGAAGCGCAGTTCAGTGTTCTTCGATAGCGCTTCGACTTACGATTGTCTTTTCCTCGGCTTGGTCTGCTAACGCTGCTCTGCTCCCGTGTGCTAGATCGACGACGAGGAGAGCATCAGAGCATCACGACGATTGACTTTCCCCAGATGGTGTCCACGTCGCACAAGAACGCGCAGATGTACTTCGAGCGTGACACCAATTGCATACGCAAGTTCTTCGGGAAAAGGTGCGCGCCTCAGCCCCTTCTTCGCCGTTCGCAGCCTCTTAGTGACCCTCTTTGGCTCACGGAGTTTTGGTGGAAGGTCTTTCCGAGCAGCCGTTTACGTTCGCACCATATTCATTGATTTGCTTCCCTGCGAGATTGTTGAAGCCGGGCACCCAACTCACATTGCGGGTACGTTGCTCCGATGCAATTGCATTCATGGCGCTCGTTGCCGCCGCTGCCGTCGAACCCCTAAATCCGTTCTTTCGAGCGGTGTATCGGTAGGTGGCTTCGACAAGGCAAAGAGTTCTTCGATATGCTCTTACAGCTGTTCTCTAGGACATAAGGCTTTTCCTCGTGTCGCTTCCAAGGAATGCTCTCACCCTTTGGATGGTGGTTTTGCGGCCGCAGGTTCAACTGGGTGCCGGAGGAGCCCCTCGAGGGGCCCGGCGTGGAGTGGCCCCGCTTTGCTGACGTGGCAGAGGGCGGACGCAACCTGGACACAGAGCTGGCCGCCAGCGGGCTCACGAAGGAGAACCAGGAGCAGCTGGAGAAGGCGGTGAGTGGGAGCGGCAACCGCGTTCTCAATGCCGAATCCGCTTTGATACCCATCGTGACATCGACTGTCGGGGTCGACCTTATATCGAGCTTTCTTTTCATCTTTTCAGCCTGTCTTTTCCTAGGGGCCGTCCTATCCTGGTCCCCTGCCGCTTTTTGTTGAGCATAGTCAAATTTGGGTCAGGTTTTCGATCACCAGCCGGTTGACTGTTTGATTCGAGAAATGCGAAAAAGAGTTGTCTGATCTTTGCGGCTTCGGGACTTGCGTCGATCGAAGCGGTCAACATGGTGCCTTACTTTTATTGCAAAATTTTCAAGTTGGGCTGCTTGCCGTTTTCTTTTCCCTTGGTGCTCCTGTCATACTGAACCGATCGAAGATTTTTGTCACGGGAAAGGTGTTAAAGTTTTCCTCTTCAAATTCGACGAAAGAACGAATTGTCCCTTACATCATCTGCAGCTCCACACCTACCTGTGACGGCCACCTTTGACCTGCCCGTTGATCCTTTTGCAGCAAGCGGAAGCGGAACCGGCAGAGGAGGGAGACGACGATGCGGCCACCGATTCACGTGCTGACAGGCCCTCAGACGGGGATCGTAACGGCGAGGCGTCGGCCTCAGAAGAAGCTTCAACGTCTGAGTAGTGCGACGAAGCCGACTCGGAAGCAGAAGACGAGCTGCGGAAAGTGGGCGAGAAAGGGCGGTACAAGGCCGAGCGAAGCTCAAAGCGCGGGCACGGAAGAGGAAGAACCGAGCCAGGCGGTCGCATCAATGGCTGGAGTCGACGAGTCAGAGGTTTATTTCGGCAGAGAGTTATGGCAAAAAGTCTCGGCAGAACGCGGAGGGTTTGGGCGCAACCGGGGCCGCGGCCGGGCCCCAGGGTTTGGGGATTTCGAACGTCGGCCCGACTTACAGGAGTTATAAATCGGGGGCCCGCGGACGAGAGGGCTGATGTCAGCGAACAGAGCGAAGCGGAAACGGAGAGCGGAAGCGAAGGCGAGTGAGATGCGCACCTTGACCATGCGAGGTTTTGCCCAATTTTCCCCCTGTACTGGCTGGTTCAGTCAAGAACAATGAAGGTTGACGTTGGGAACGGGTGCCGCTTTGTCACCTGCTTCTATACGTCGGACGTGCCTCTAATGATATTGGTCTCCTACGCTGAAAAGGAAGATGGTAACCGAATCTTGAAGGCATGGAGTCAGAAACTGAGACTTGTCGGGGAAAGAAAAGACAGCGCTCGGGAAGTTTCGGACTTTGCGGCACATCCAAAAGCCGCCTCATCAACCCCAGAGCAGCGTCGAGGTTGGCAATTATAACCTGAACCGCGTCTCGTGGAGTAAATTGCTAGATACAAATCAGAGCACATCAGCTATTGCAGATGTTCTTGAAAGCTCCCTTGGTCTGTCTCAGTTTTGATGCGCGTTACGAGCAGGCTGCACCTCCAGGCTGCACGAGATATTGGGTTCTTGTACCGAGATGATCGAGGTACGCATGTATTCAAGTCTTCTAAACATTCTCAATCTTGTAACCGGTAGGATGCACGAGCTATACTCTTTCTGGTTGTCAAGCTGCCTCATACATGTGCAACGGGCAGCTAAAACAAAGGCCTTACAATTCAAGGGGGCGCTGCTAAAATCTGAAAGCCAGAGTTTTAACGAACCCGGCATGAGCTCGGCTTTTGTACAAGTTTGGCCAGGCCCGGGTCCATGCGATTTGCGATAATGATTGCGTCACATGATATGGTTACTATTGTCCATCCAATCGGATATATTGCTGTAATGTCAATGCTTTGCTGGGGGGTGCAACCCTCCTGCCCTCTGGCAACGGCAGCAGGTCCACGTCTACCTCCTTTTTCCGCCAAGCATTGATACGGGAGCCCTCCAGATGATAGCGTATCAAGTCCACCAACCCAGACTTGAGCGCACGCTGAGGAGCACCTTGCTCTGCACGAGCGGACGCCATCACCTCCTGGCACTGCACGAAGAAAGGGGGAGCTCGTACGTAAAAGTGTGCAGCAGAATGGTTGCTCTGGTACACAAATCAATAGCCAGTCGCCGCCACTGTTCCGGCCCAGAAGAGAAGGGAGAGTAAAGAAAATCGATTATGTACACGAATGGGATGGCTCCACGGCGTGGAAGCCCAAGTATTGAGCAGCCGGAAACGGCTTGCGACTGCTGTTGACCTGCTCGCCTGAAACGAATGAAGGAGTTAGAAGGATATTTCCCAAACAGAAGATTCAAAACCCAACAACGCCCTGACTGAAGTATGCTCGGTCTAAGACAAAGAAAGATCAAAACCCGCACCTTGAGAAGGCCTGCGGTGAGGTCGGTGTTGAAGTTCTTGAGCACGGAGGGCGGTATCTTCCGCACGATTGACTTCATCTGCGCCAGCTCGTTCTCCAGCGACTTGATCGTCGCCTTCAGCGTCTCGATGTTCTCACTCCGCGCTTGCGTCATCTGCGTGATCTGCGTTCAAAAAGAGGACGTCAGAAACCGGTACTCTCAGAACCAGCACAGGAGTCTGTAGTCGAAAATGAAAAGATTGCGACTCACCTGCAGTTTAAGCGCACTTCTGATTTCCTACGATATTCGTTCCTGAAAAGCTCGCAGAAGTCAACAGATCAATCGTGACTAGTTTCACCGAAACTAGACATGCATTCGGCGCAAAGGGTCCTACATATCAGCAAGAACCTTTTGCGTTAGGTTGTACAAGCCTGCTCTATTACAATCCAGCTCGACTCCGGGTTGGAAACATGAACGAAACCAACAAGCCTAGGGTTTCCTTGGTGCTGATGCCATCTACAGAGTGTAGATGGCACAGCCGCTCGGTTGGTGGCTTCAAAACTAAAGACCGTCAGATGCACGTGTCTTTTCGACCGACACGTTACTAGCCAGCATCAAAGCGACAGAATGTCATAACGGTACGCGTGAGAACCTGTCATTACCTACTGCCGAGTGAGATCGACGAGATGGATCCCACAGTACAGCAGTTTGTACGAAACGTGCACCTTCAAAAGCTGCAAGGATTGCCGGGTACACGATCCAGGCCGTCCGATCGGCCAGCTTCTGCTCATCGGACGGTCCAAGATCACGTAAAGAGGCTCTCTGCAATTTCCACACAAAGAGCTGTAAAAAGGCGAGCGGGAAGAAACACATGCAGCGCGCGGCGCTCACTTCGGATCGCGTGATGTAGAACTTGTAGATGGCCTTGTCCACGTCGCTGGCCACGTTGAACAGCTCGCCGGCCACTGCCATGCTGCGCTCCAGCACCGCACTGCTGTCGTTGATCTTCACCTGAGATGCGACACACGGGGCGGTGGAGAAAACGTCAGAAGTCTGAGTCCAGGATAGGCATGCTTCTTCAGAAGGAGCAGCGAAAGTCTAGCGCTGCTCCCCACGACGCAACATCTAGGTCTTGACACCGTTCGGGTCATCGTACGGGGAGATCTCGGGGTCTACAGGACTTCGCTTGAACCGAAACCCGCTGACTGAAGCCGATGAGAGTCCTTTCAACACTTGACAGCTCGTCCTAGTCTCATCTGCGACAAATGGGTCCGCTTCCACAGGACTCCGTCATCAACATTTTTATTAATGGAACCGGCGTCAGATTTGCCTTACCAGCTCCTCCTCCGCAAACGCGAGCGCCGTTGGGTGCGTGGGCAGGTACTTGGCTTCCTCCAACGAATACGGGTCGTGGTTGTCGTGCTCAAGAAACGTGCGCACCACCGCCGTGTCGTCGCCGTCGGGCTGCGGCCCTGCGGGACTGTCGGCGGTCGGTACTGTGACCTGCGCCAATCGAAGCGAGCGTGAAGCGCATGCGAACGTAGTGAACGACGGAATGCGTATTGTGTGGTCCTCCGACTGCCTCGCTCAAGGGCGCCGTATGCGCCTGCGTTTCACCCAGACATGACTGGTTCTGCAAAAGTGAAAGAGCAACGGCAGATTAGGAAGGCGAGGCGGCGAAGCTTCCCCACATGGGCCAGACCTTCTTCTGAGAGTCGGCGATGTGGTGAGTGGAAAAGTGAAAAGCAGACCTGATGGAGATGTCAAAGGTAAAGATCTTCGAAGATATCGACCGGTCGGGCACTTACCAAGACAACGCATTCTTCTCAACAGAACGAATTATGACTTGGACGAGGGCCTTCCTAAGCAGACTGCTTGCACGATGGTGCAAGACTCAGGTAGTCTTTGGTCTTTCGATTGCGCACGCAGACCTCCGTACTGAGTAAAACCAAACCAGAAGCTCAACCGAAGGAAGTTGCCTTTTTAACGAATTCCATAAGCAGGTACGATTGTTGTTTCATGCTCTGGCTCGCGAAATGCAAGGTTCCAATCAAACACCCAGGCGGACCCAAAACGACTGAACACGCACCTTCTCAGCACATGCCGTTCTCTTGCTACTAGCCACCCCCGATGACAAGGAACGCTTGAATTTTCAACACCGAGAAATTTGTCTCCAAGCACTGGCACACGCAAGCATCACCTGGACCCGAAACCCGCACTCGCACCGCCTCGACTTGTACCTCTTGTGCTCCTCCCCCTTAGGCCGGTAGCTCTGGTCCTTGCTGCCCCCGCGGTGGCAAATGTACGTCGTTGCCCAGCCTGGCCGGGGCCGCTTCACCGGATAGCGGTTCTCCAGCCGCAGGTGGACCTGCTGCCAGAATAGGATCTCAATCTGGTCTAAATACAATGTCGATTATGGTACACCTCAACTTGGATAGTGAAATGAAGACCAATTTGGAAGATTGTATAAAGTGCACAGAAGGATTCAGTCATCGAAACTTCCAAGACGGGGGCACCTTGATCTTTCGATTGAGGAGATTGACAAGAGGTAAGTGGCTCTGGTAGGCGATCCGAACGGGAGCTAGGCCCAATAGCGATAAGAGGGACATCAAGCAAAGTCCAGGCATTGTCGAGGCAGCGGGAAGAATCCTGTGATGCTAGGAGCAGCTCGAGGTATAAAGCGGTGCTAAGGTGGTCAACTTGATCACAATTCTTTCATCTTAAATTTTCTACGGCTGCAAAGGGAGCCCCCTGCTCACCCGGTACTTGAGCAGGATACTCTCAATGTACGGGATCACGTCCTTGAGCGGCATCTCCAGCGTCTCATTCCACTGCAGCTTCGTCCGTGCGGCTCGCTTCGTCTGCTTGACGGGCCGGCCGTCAATTACTTCCTCCGCTCCCCTCTTCACCCCCGCTGCCTCCTGCTCGGCCGCAGCTCGACAGAACATGCACTTCTGCCTGCGGGCGTCAGCGTAAGCCCCGGGAATGCCGTGCTTCTGGGGGTCAGTAATCCAGTCCTTTGCCATCCGCTCCTGCACGTGGCACAGCGTCTGGTCAGATCGGTTCGCAAGATGTGGGGGGCCAGGCCTTGTCTCTCTCGAAAAAGCAGTTCTGCTGAGTCAACAGCATCTGAAAGAGCCACCGATTCGTCTTAATCAGTCGCCAGCACAACCAACACCTCATCCTGAGCTTACGAAGCCCAAGAAACCACCTCAAGTTATAATCCAGACGAAGAGAGACCACAAGATTGATCCAAGTTGGTTGGCCCTGCAACTGAATGTGCTTTTCTGGGTACACTGAGGTTATGGTCATCTAAGAAAACGCTCCAAGCCTTCCATATGTGAAAGACTTTAAGACTTGGTGCCAACTTTGATCGCCTGACATTCACTTGTGTGTGGTCCTGTATGCCAGGATGACCTCCTGTCCAAGTTTGTAATGCTGCTTGCCTTATCCTCAACAATAAGGCCGATTCACAAGTAAGCCAGAAAACGTCCCGCTTGACTCCTACCTGGATGCCTCTTAGGGCGTAATGATTTCCATTTGCGGGGCAATGACAGCTGTCCACTATCTCCCGCCACTGCCCAGTATGTGCAACCAGTTTCTCAGGCTTGTTCTTGAAGAACAGCAGTGGTTCTCCATCGGGCGTTATCCTGGCGTCCAGCCTGTCTTGGTACTGCTTCCAGCGGGCAATCACTGAGCGGTGAGACGTGTCGCTCTTCTTGTTGAAGAACGCGGGGTCCGCTTGCAGGATCTCTTCCTCGCTAGGAAGTGTCTGGAGCAGGATGTTGTCCACCATCAACCTGTGGGAAGAGGAATACTTTGAACACTGCAGAGATGGCCCTCACTTTGAGGTTCTGCTGAAAATGCAACTGAAAATAAACAGTCAAAAAATGCACGTTTCTCATTTAAGAGAAGGGGCAATGAAGATTGTGATTGGAAGGAGGGGCGGAAAGTATCATCATGCAATATTGATAGCAAAGCTTGCTAGCATTGAAATTGACCTTATTGAAAATTTTGCACAAATCAATACTGAAGGGGAGATCATTATGGATGGAGACAGAGTTCATCCTACAGCCAGGCGGCATTCACGTTGCAATTCCTCTGCCGAAAAGTTTGAGCCACTTACTTGTGTGCTGCCTGGTTGAATGCATACCACTTCCTCGTGTACTCTTCATAGTCTGTCTCCTCATCTTCTTCAACAGCCAGCAGGGCTCGGGTGTGCTCCCCCACTTCGTCATAGCCTGCAATGCCAGGTCTCAGTGACTCTGATCCTGAAGAATGCTGTTCTTCAGCAATAGAAAGAAGACTTGGACTGGTGCTCTGAAAGTCTCCTTGTAGAGGGTATCTTCTAAAGAGTTTACTTCCAGGACTTCCAGCACCCTAATCCAACCTTGAAGATGGGAATTGACAATCTATATGCTGTCCACATCGATATTTGTATGTACGACCTGAGAGGGAAAAGGAAGTCCATTATTGACTGTATGCTTGCCACAAATAACTTACCTGCCCCATAATTGCAGTGTCCCATCATTTTTCCTGGAATCTAAATATAATGTGAAGGGTGTATGCCCGTTTTTAGCCACAGATCCGCAACCAGTTCAGAGGCAGCAGCAACACAAGCAGCACCTAGAGCTTGATCAAGGTCAAATGAAGCTGTCCTTTCATACCTGTATGCATCACTTGGTCTTCATGTCCTTCAGGTGCCTGGTGCACGAAAACAGCCCCGTCCTGTATGTCTGCCATTTTTACCAGCTTGCAATGAAGCAGAGGAGCTCTCTAAAAAGTGCGACCGGTTTACCCGGGATACTCAGGCAAAACAGCCAGCCTGATCAGGGCAGGTTCTTTGAGAAACGCTGGACACCCATGATAACCCACATGCGGATTTGGAAGCAGCTAAGCATGCACCTCATTCAACTTCAAGCTTCAACTTCAACTTCAAGCCAGCATGTTCAGCTCAGGTTTTCTCCAGGTTTTGGCATTGAAAGAAAGCGCCCTCCCCGTTCGCCATGCCGGTTTTGCCCTTCCCGAACACCGTTCCTGAGCTCCTCTCACCGCACAATTCCAAACCTCACAGCGATATCACGAAGCTCAATCTAAGCCGTCTACCTCTGCAAAGAGACGGTGTCGATGCAGGACGGACGAACCTGCCCAGAGCTTCTCTCCTGGCGCCCGAAATCTGCAAAACAAGAATGGGGACCTTTACAAGAACCGTTACCGCTGCGGCACCTTGCATTAGGGTTGCCGCCACGTTGCCGCCACGTTGCCAGCTTCAATTAGGTACCGGTAGTCAAGTTCGATCCCCACCACTGCCCGCTAAACGTACAAAGTCGACGAGAAAGTTTGGGAGAATTCTTTTCGGACGGTACCGGGCGCACAATGGCCGCTGATGGTACCAACCGTCACATCGCGTGCGGTAACTATCCTTGCCAAGCGCAGAAGCAACCGGGCACTATGAGTGACCTTAGGGTTAGGTCACAAAGCAGTGACGGTATGTTAGGGTTTACGCCACTACCTGTGACGGTTTGTTAGGGTCGCGTGCCTTCCCTGTGACTGCTCTCCGATTAGGGTTTCCACTAACGGCAGAGCCACTGACCATAGGTTTTTCGTTTGGTTTGGTGTTAGCCGAGCACTTTATCGGCGTCCGACAAAGGCGTCGACTATTCTCCCAAATTCTATTCGTGACCTTTGTGCCTCTTGCACCACTGCCACCAGCGCCAACTTGAAGATGCAACTTGAAGATGATGATCCCTTTCACAAGTTCCAGATTCTGTGTACAAGAAAGTTGCATTTTCTAGGAAAATCTGCAAGCAAAAGGCGAGCAGACAGGACATCACCTCTGTCTGTGTCCGTTGATGCGATCAAGGATGGCGGTCTTCTCAGCTTCTGCTCCTGGAAAAGTGATTCTGTTTGGAGAGCACGCGGTTGTGCACGGCGCGAGCTGCATTGCGGCCAGTATTGATCTGCGCACATCTGTGAGCGTCCACCTGCAGGATGCAGGGGGACAAGATGCCAGTGGGCCAAGTGATAGTGGTGGCAGTACTGATGCGGTCACCCTGGCTTTACCTGGAATGGGTCTGGAGTGGCGGTGGCAGCTCGAAGAGCTGCGGCCATATTGGCAATCGTCTGATGGTAAGAAATGTAGCTTATACATGAAAGGTTTAAGTTGCTTAACCACGGCCAGGGAAGGAGGGAAATGTAGAGAGTATTGGAACTAAACTTTCTGAAGAAGAAATTGAGTTTGAAATCTTAGCATCCTATCCTAATTGTTCGCGTGACACTCAACGATTGGAGCTGCCTTCTCTGATTGGTTTGGGCTGCCACTCGAATGGCAAACCTTTGCCCATCTTTGTTTGCATACCTGCTCCATTCGATTTCCAGGTCCTGCCCCAATTCAACATGTCACAGAAGCAACAGAGGAATTGACCACCAGATTGAGGGACCTGGCAAAGACAGCAATCGCACCCGATGCAAGCAGTAGTCTTGTTGCAGGGGCCGCCGCCTTCTTATTCCTGCACATCAATATACTGGGGTAAGATGAGTGGACCTGAATTGTTGAAAAGACCCTTCAAGCCCAATAGTGGGTAACCTTGGGGCCCCAAGGTATTCAAATGTAGCCACCGCTTGCCTGAGATTGGGCCACCTTAGTGGGGCAATCCAGGGCCCTTTAGACGGATGGCAACTGCTACTTGTCTTACTCAAACGCCTTGACTGTTTCTTGCGATCCGCCCTTTCCAGGTGACCTCTCTACTTTTCTTTGTGTTTCTTATGATGATTGTTCTCAATCAATCAGTCAAGATGCAAACCAAACTTGCTCTTAGTGCTTCATCAAAACTTGAAACTGTTCGTGTGTATTATCTCCAGGCTCCGCTCCAGCCGCACTGTCCTCCAGTCTGAGTTGCCCATGGGTGCTGGTCTGGGCTCGTCCGCAGCCTTTTGTGCCTCCCTGGTTGGAGCTTTGTTAGCAGCAGTCAGCGCACCTGGGTTTTCTGAACTTGATCCAATCTCGACAATACTTTCAAGCCAAGCGGCAAAGCTTCCAATGCAAGGCTTGGAAGCTGCCAAAACCGAGTCCAGAACTAGACAGGCAGCCAGTGTTGATAGGATTACAGAAGCCGGTTGTTTAGTATGTAGAGACAGACCTGCACAGGATAGCCATCACGAAAGAGGCGACCTGCAGTCAGTTTCAAATGGTGCTCACGAAGAGGAACGGGTACAGGATGGTTCCTCCCAAGATCCGCACCGCAAAACTGCGCCGTTGAAAGTACCTTTAGAAAAGCCCAGCCAGCAGGCCCATCCAGAACCTGGTAAACCGGACTCGGCTTTTCATTCTGAAACTCCAGCAGCAGGCATGACTTTAGGAACTAGACCCGTCGAGCAGCGTGCATCGGAGGGAAACGATAGACTAGAAGGCATGGAACTGGCCAATGCATGGGCTTTCCAGGCTGAGCGCATCATACATGGCCGTCCGTCTGGGGTGGACAACACCGTCAGCTGTTTTGGTGAGTTTGTCTTCTTCTCAGCCTGACGCTGTTGAGGTTTTTACCTTTCTGTGTCTTTATTTTTGCGTGTCTAACCTCTTGAAACTTGAACGTCTAGATTTCTTTCCGTTTCTCAGGGCGACTGGAAAGAGCAGAAGATAAAAGCTAAAAGAGATGGGAATTCAAGACTATCAGAATTAGGCACAACAGCAAAGCTCCAATATGGGGATATCATTGTCGAAGAAGCTCAAATATTTGAAACGAGCGGACAAGATGAGTGTCACTGGCTGCTTGGGGCGCATACAGGGTCGAAATTTTGACGTGTTTGCCACCCGAGAGAAGGACAAGATATGGAAGGAGCATCTCAATTCGACTGCCTCGCACATGACCCGTGTCCTTGCACGACGTCCTCAAGTCGTTCGTCTGTTGTTCAGGTGGCGCAATCTGCTTCAAGAAGGGGGTCATCACGCGTCTGCCGCCCATGGTGTCGCTGCGGATGCTGCTCACCAACACCAACGTCGGGCGGGATACAAAGGCGCTAGTGGTGAGATTCTCCAAGAACGCTTCAACTCCACTGTTGGATGATTTCTAAAGCAATTCTGAGCTGTTTCCTGTTGTTTGGCTCGTGATTCAAACGGAACAACTTGGTGCCCGGAAAGTAGAGTAGTGTCGTTAGCAATACGCTGAATCTCTCCTCTACTCAGGTTTTGAGTGAAATTAGAATCGATGGACTGGCGCGCTTCTGAGGGACAACAACTTACAAACCCAGTTCTTTTAGAGCTCAAGCGTGCCGTTCATTCATGTCACCTCTTCCACGTCCACGAAACGATGCTTTGCCGTCACAGTGCAGGTGCTTCTCGAAAGGCTGATGCTGAGTATAGACGGCAACAATCACCACCCCGATGTCCTGCCTGACTCATCGGATCTGTAAGGGACGACTCAAATCTGTCTTTGATAAATCAGAACGGCTCAGCTTTCAGGCTTAAGATCCGACTCTTCCGTGCTTCTCGGGGAACCTCGAAACGTTGAGACGCCCTCTCTTTCGGCGCAGGCCGGAGTCGGGCAGCGAGCGGCCCGGTTGCAGGCCGTGTATGAGCCGCTCTTTGCGGCGATTGACGAGATGTCACAAGCGTTCCTGCGAGCATCAGCGAGTCCAGCCGGCGACCCTGCAAACCTGCAGACACTTGTCGAAGTAAGTAATGCTCGTCGTGAAACTCGTGGTCTTGTGTGATCTGCAACCAAGTATGGACTCTGTGATCACGTGTGCACAGCGTTCATTGGTGAGTAGTGCTTCTCGGTTGACGTGTTTGGCGCCTTTCTAGAAGGCAAGCAGGTCAAGGAGAGCTGGAGCTCTTGTTCTGATTGCTTTCGTTGACAACCCACACACAGAATTGGCTTGTTCGGCGCACTGTAGTAGCTCGTGTAAGCAGTGGTCCACCAAGCAGCAGGTTCTTTGTTGCTTCCCTTTCTCGCGGCCGAAGATGCCGCAAAGTTACTCATCACCAGGTGTTTACAAAGAGAAGCTGGTCGAAAATCCCCTGCTTCCAGTACCTTTTGTTAGTTTGATCGTTCTCCGGGCCTCCCTCACAGCCGAATGAGGCGACATAAGATCCGGTCTGACCCTGCCATCTACTTCCGATGTCTCCATTTTGCAAGCAGCGGCGACCCGCCTGACTTTGATTCGACATCTGTCTGCAGGAACTCGTGGACTTGAATCAAGCGATTCTGAGAGGCATTGGCGTCAGCCATGCAAAGATTGAAGAGATTATAGCCGTAACAGAGAGAAGGAGTCTCCATTCAAAGTTGACCGGGGCTGGAGGTGGGGGATGCGTCCTAACCCTACTGCGGGATACGGACGAGACAGTCCTTCAGGAGTTGATTACGGAGTTGGAAGGGAAGGGCTTCACATGCTTTCTGGTCTCGGTCGGGGGCCCTGGCTTGCAGTTGAGAACGGTATGATTGGTTTGACCGGCCGAAAGCTTCAAGAGTCGGGGATCCTAAGCCAGCGCTCAGCTGCGCGGCTTAGCATGTGTACCAGAAGACTCGCTGTTGTCAACGAAGCCCTGTTTACTTGACGTATGTTTGACGATCAAGGGAGCAACGGCTTAGACGCCACGCTTTTCCCATGCATTTGGACTCCGAAAGTTCCGTATTGCACATGTGCATACGTCTCAGTATGTTCCGCGGCAAGTCCTAGTTGCCAGGCAGTCCATAGATCGATCGTCATTATAGGCGATATTGAAGCAAGTTCCATCAGTTGCGCCGGCTTCTTGGAGTCTCTGACTGAACGCTCTCAGTGTGGATGATAGATATGTGCGGAATGATTCATAAGCTACACGTACGCATCGGATCTGCGGCTTATATATACGAGCAACTCTGGCGACTCTTGCCGGAGTCGCGCTGCATGTGCACGGACCGCAATATGTACCGTCGGAGCCATATGTACGCCGGCCACAATATGTCCGCGCAACGATCGTCTTCCTGCTTACCTCAATAGCATGCACTAGATCTGGATTGCAAACTTCAGAGCCTACCTTCAGACTCAAGCTCTCGAGGCTTAATGACGCTAGCTAGCCAACCAGCGATCGTTCGTAACAGCTGAAACAATCTTTGGACTACTAATTAGAGCAACGGTGCATTTGGGATATACGCTGATCTATGAGAGAGTTGACCTCCTGCCGCCCATGCGCATTCTTTGATCTGCGGATTCCGAGAATGGTTGAAGGACTCTCACAAAGGACTCTGGAAGGACCAGTATTGCAGAGGATGAGAAGTGGCGGCTAGTATCGCGGCATAAGAAAGTTCTGAATTTGGAGTCGACAGTGACGTAGGTATACGTGACCATGGGGGGTTCGTCTTGAGTCGTCTGCAGCAATTTGACAATCTGATGGCTGCAGTCTCAACTACGGTACTGGGCACTGAATCCTGTTACGGGGGCTCCTTCTCGTCTTGGCATCGTTGGCACTGGCATCGGAAGCCGTACGCCCACTCGAGGTGTTTCTGACGTGTCTCGACAGGGAGGCTAGCGTCAATGTAAGTGATGGTGAGCTCCTCTCCTGCACGCGAAGGTGACCCGGCAAAAAGTTGTTGAAGTGACACTGGACACGGACTGAAAACACTCACAGACGGGGAATGCTGAGTTGAACGTGCGGAGGCTACTCGAATCGGTGCCTGATCCGGGCCCACCGACAATACGAAGCCTGACCCTCTGACCAATCCTTACTCATGCGGTCGTGAGTCTGTTGCTTCTCGCCTGACAAAGGGCAGGCTGACATAAGCTCCGATCATGGTGCCGAATCTCGTCAAATTCCAAGACGCTTGAGAGTCAACGACTCCTTGCCTCCAAGCAAGATGACGACTGGCCAGCTTGTGGACCTCAGGAGCTTGTTATCAGCTGTCGGGCTCTTTGCAGCCGACAGATCGAGAAGTCTCGCGGCCAACTGACATTAAGGGGGCGCACCTCCAGAAAACTTTAGGTCGACATTCTGAGACTCCAGATGTGCCACTTGTGCAAACCAGGACAGCAGGTAGTCTGCTAAATCCGCACGCTCTCTTCCTTAACGGTCTGTCCAAGGAATTCATGGTGAACTTTCTGGCAGTTGATACCCTCAGAAACCAGAATCCGACAACCGTGATTGCAGTACGCGCTAGACCGCTTTAAGACTAAGACGACGCTCTGCTTATCGTCCACAGGTTGTTCGGTCTTCAACTGTACACGTGAGTGTTACGAACTTTTCCAAGGAGAGCAAGTGATTGTCAGACTTTTCAACTGGGTAAGTGCTTCTTACCTTCTTGGATGTCTCGCCGAGCTTCGAAACGGGCTATCGCGTCCCTGGGCCAATGGATATCCACGCTGGGCTCTGCAGAGAAAGCGGCAACCTTAAGCGCCCTTCTCAAGCACCGCTTTCGGCACTAGCCAGCCCCTGCGTTGCGCCGAGCGGTGAGTCTTGCAGTCCAACTCAATTAGACTGGGTTTGTAATACGAGTCTTCGGAACGAGATCGTAACAGCACTGCACCGTGCGTTCAGAAAGATCAGTCAGAATATGCAACAGCACCTCTCACTCACAAAAAGCAATCGGGAGGAATAAAGAAGCAAAAGTGATCGAAAAAGTTGTCATGTTTGAAGAGCAGGAACAAGAGCACGAAGAGAAGATAGAAGAAACCACGGAAGAATTAAGAGTCCCAGTCCAGGAAGTCATCACGGCATGCATCAGGGCCCGACAAGGGAATCCTGTCTAAGTCCAACGCGGGTTGCCGAATCCTCACCACAGCTGTGATTGTACATCGACGGCAGCAGGTAAACTGCGCTCCCCGCAGAGCCGTGTCCGGCGGCGGCGTCCGAAGCGGCGGCAAAAAGATCGGACGGGTCGAGCGGACGCACGATGTCGACTTGGAACGAGTTGAGGTGCATGCGGGCAATCACGCTGACGTACCAGTCCAAGGTTAGGACTGGTTAACGACGGGTTGGAAGGGGGTCAAGGGCTGAGACGATGCTTAGGGGGCGGGCTGACTGGCTCGGGTGAGGCTTGCGGAAGTTGAAGGGCAAACAAAAAATGCACGTTTTAGTCGATAGCTGGCAGTCATGAGAGTGGACAGCTTCGGTCGGAGGCCCTTGCCATTAAAAATCAAACTTTCGGACGAAATTGATGGTGAATGTTCTATTTCTGCGAACTGTGGTATAGCTTGCAAGAGAATCTGACGCTCTCCAAAACAACATCTCTAACCAACTTCGTCCTAATCTTTGTCTTGCGTAAGTTTGGACAGCTAAGTAGCCTCCAATTGCAAGCAAAGAAAGGACGTGCAAACGAAGGTCGCGTTGAGTAAGGAACAGAGCGGCATCGTTGGATACAGCGCAGGGCTTCGTCTGATTGGCCTGACCTTCTCAAGGCCTGGTAGACGATCGAGTGCTCTTCGACCCACTGCAGAAGGGAACGGGAAAGATCACAACGAGGCGCCTGTGATATGAAGCTGACTTGGAACAAACAGACAGAAAGGCGTGGCAAGCGGCTGTCAGTCTCGCATGGCCTTCGATCGACGACAGCGTTCTAAATCCTGCTGGGTTTGATGTGGTGTGCGGTTTTATACATATCGAAGCAGCCAGTTGTGATCGAAGAGAACGAAGGGGCTGTGCACTCACTTCCGGAGGAGTGGGGTCCGTCTTGACAAAGCAGAGCGGTCTGAGGACGTCCGGCTCCGCTGCCTCAGACAAGACCATGCACGCGAGGCGAGCTACGAGGAGGGGGAACCGCAGCCCATGCTCACTGCACGATACGCAACGTGAAGTTAGCTGATGATCAAAACGGGAGGTCAAGAACCTCGTGGGAGGCAGGACGAAGTTTTGAGAACGTACTTGAAGCAGCTCATCCTTTAAGCGGCCAACAAAAACGATTGTATGACTCGCTGTTGGAGCATAAGGTCATTCCTTTGCATGGAATGGACGTACCGGCCGTGTTCCACCAGCTTGGTCCAGTTCGCTTGTTGCTCAACCCCATAGAACTGATCCTGCGCAGAACTGGAGAAGGTGTGATTAAGCAGCAGTCACGACCTGGGTGCATCAGAACTGCAGGAGACGAAGAAAGGCCTAACGACTGAACATCACGTGGTCCAAGTAAATTCGTCGTCAAATGTATATAAACGGTCTGAGCACCTCAAGGACTTCCGAATTGGCGGTCGAAACTAGGGCGACAGTTTCTGGCGAGACCATCAAGCAACGCTCCAACAAAAGAGTGCCTCAGAGCGGTGAAGACTTGAGGGTCTTCATTGAGACAGCCCTCAACCGTGAAATCTCATACCCCTCCACCCTACAAGGGGGTACATCAAGTCACCAGAGACCGGCCACTTGAAGACTTTGGAGTTGGAAATTATGCAGAAGCTTCGTCGTTTGCAAAGGATTCTCAAAGGGACCTTCAATAGACTGATTGGAGGCAACATGTGTGTACTTCAGCTGCGACCAAACTTTGAAAAGAACGGAAATTCAACTCATTTGCCAAAATCAACACAGAGGGGAGCCACAGCAGATCACAGCTGCTCATCCTTAAGTGCTCACTTCGGCATACAGGGCGCACGCCTCACTGCAGAACGAAGGCCGCAGCTTGCCTTCTGCCGGGGACTTTACGCCATCAGGATAGTACCTCACACCTTCCTGGGTGTACTTGAGGCACAGGTAGCAGCACTGCGCTGGAAGTAACGTAGTTAAGCTTTCAGAAATTGATCTAGAATGTTTCGAAATGTTTCGAAAAGTTTCAAAGATTGAGGATTTGGCAGCTAAATTGTTCACTTATGTAGATTCCATTGGAAGATCCAGAAGCGACAGCTTCAAGAATGCTTAGACAGACCGCTACCTCATCTTGCAGCGCTTGATGTCGTGCTTAAATGAATGCAAGGGCCATTTCAGAACTTGCTCACTTTGTCAATATTGTTAAGCGTCGGATGCGCCACAATTGGGGCTGCATCCTGGATTACTTCGCCCGCTGCTATCTCCTCTGCTGCATACATTCCTCGCCCAGCTGTAGCACTTGCCCGGACGGTGAGCGGCAGGCCTGCCAGCATCAGAAAAGATAGTGATCTAGATAGTGGTGTTTTCGAGAATGGCACAATCTGTCATAATGGGCCCTTCTTCTGCTTATTGTACTCAACCACACAACAAGCGGGGAACAGAGCAGGTGACCCAGTACGGCTCTGAACTCATTTCCAACCTGCCACAACGAAAACATTTCCCCAGATCTTATACGTCCAGGGCTTTACATCTCACAAGCATCATCGACCAGACTGTAGAAGAAAGTCGTTAAGGAACTATGTCATGCAGAACAGAACCACATGCTGACCTTCGGCAAATTCCTCAAAGAATGGGGAGGGGTTCGATTCCAGCTGCGTGTCTCGCCCCATCGTCAGACTCCTAGAATTAGGTGCACAATTCAGGCGCTCAAGAGTCAATTTTGATGTCCTGTCATGTTCTGCCCCTAGTTTGCAAGCAGCTAGCAGGCGCTGTGAGGCTGGGCCTGTGTGATATGGTTTTGGGCCCGGCTCGCGGTCAAGCCCATATCGTGAGGTGCTTCCAATCTGGCCGCGGAACAAGCTGCCCTGATTATTTAACGTATTGCAGATGGCCTTTGAGTGCGTTGATCTGCTGCGCGCTAATGCTCTAGCCAAGCCTTCCAAGCGCAGATAATTCATGTGAATGTTGGGTCAGACGCAAGAGATTCGTGTCGGGTCTTGCAGGAGCTAGGGCTTCAACACAGGGAACACCTGAGAATCAGTCTGGCATGCAAAAAACAGAGTTTTGAGCTGCAAAACCTTTCCAGTACAAGTTCCTGCGGACATCAATGTATATGGAACAAACTGCAAACAACGGAGCCGTGACCTTTCTGAGTCTCCCCAGCTTGCTCCTCTGTGCAGCATTCCACAAACATCGAACTGCACCACTTCAATTCAAAGCGCAGCGGCAGAGCGGTTTAACTGCCAGTGCAGGCATCCCTGCAGGGAGCGCCAACTCAAGATTCTTTGCATGACAGCTGGCCAGATTCAGACCAGCTATACGGCCGTCACTCTGCGTCAAGCTGACCACTGCTGCGTGCTGATGTCACTCCTAGTAACTAAGATATAGGTAGTACTAGCGAGTCAGATACGTACCCTCCTGAAGGAATGCAGGCAGCAGGCTGCAGCCTGCAGGAGGCTGCTGCAGAACCCGACTGAGTGGGTTGAGCGGCCCAAGCCTGCCAAGGTACGTACCAAAGACTGAAGGAGTCAATTCAGCGTGATCTACGGTTCAGAACCTGGATCTTTCAAGTTCGGTGCAGCGTAACGATTCTGCTACGAAAGTCGATTTAGACCAGGTAGATATAAGGATAAAGTTCAATACCTATAAGGATCTAAGAGGGGCGGCGAACGGGTGGGGTTGGTATGGTGGTTAGGGTGGGTTCGGGTGCTCAGCGCGTCATGTTTGTAGGTTAGGGTTTTTAGTTAGGTTGCTGCCCCGGGTACTTCCTCAGAGGTGTTAGATCCTTATAGGTGTTAAACTTGACGGGTATGGGTAGATGGGCAAAAACTGCCGTGATATGTCTCAGGCCCAGGGGTTGCAAAGGGACGAGGATACCGATTCTTGGTGCTGGTGTCCAGACAACTGTGTGGGTCACCATGATTGCAGAGCTGCCAGTGCATGCGGAGAGAGTGCGCGTTGCATGGGCTAGTCCTGCAGGGTGTACAGGGTACGTCTCCAGCAAACAGGACGGAGACAATTCTAGGAGGCACAACGCCAGGGCGGTAGCTAGAGGGCATACAAGATTCGGAAGAAGGTCTTGGGAGCAAATGGCGGCTGGCGCTAGATTGGCGGCTCATCTGTCGCGGTCGGTTGCTCTAAGCACGACCGCATGCAGCACGTCGTCCAGGTGCAGTAGTGGGCAACTCCTCCCCCTTCCAGTGTGCAGGCAAGCGCCTTCACGCGCATGGGGATGCGTTCTGAAGCAAGCGTGCACTCTTTTAGGCGTGAAGACAGACTGGAGGCAGACGTCATTTGCTGCAGAACTGACCGGGATTAAGGCTAATAGGAATGGGCGAAGATCCAAGAGGGGAATGATTGTAGCTGATCTTGGTGGGGAGTATTCAGAGAATTTTGATGATGTTGAGAAGGTAAGCTGCGGACGTTGTGGCGATAGCAGGCTGTGGTCATTCGGATTCAGGGCTTTCATTCTGAGGCAGACGCTTCTGCTTTAGATAGATTGTTCTGATTGTCAGCCATTTTTGGTAATTTCGCAGCTGTGACTGATAAGATCATTCATTGCTGCTCACTGAGACAATGTGGCTGACAGACTTCAAGAATGGTTTCTGTCACTAGGTCGACATTCAAGTCGGCTCTCCTAGAGCAAGAAGAAGCTTAGAACCTCTCTGAAGTTGCATTGAGGTACATCAGCTGGTATTGACATGTGTGGGACAATTGGTGCAGATCTCAGCATCTCACACATCGAGGTTCTTAGATTCTCAACCTCTAGAGCAGTTCAACAGCACCTCTCTACTGGGTTGAAGGGGAGTAGGGTTCAAACGGTCATGTAATTTGTAGCTATACATATCACTGCATTGAGGAAAGAGAGGTACTCAGATCCGTTCCAACTTGAGGGGAGATTGCCTCACCAATTCAGTCGTACAGGCTTGCACATCCGAGCAGCCTGATCTTGGAATTTTCCTCTCCAGCACTTGGTGGACTACTTTACATACAAGGCCGTCAAGACTGTTCTTGCTCAGCTGCTAGAGATGAACCCGTCCCAGTACCGGTGGCTCTACAGGTTCGTGCCTGTCAGCAACGCTGTGTCCAGTGTTGCAGCCTTTTGCATCTATCGTCCCTGTTGTTGCCCTTGTGATTTCGGAGGACAGTCATATCACTCACTCTCTTCATAGAGAGGATGACAAGGGACAGCTGCAGGATGTTGACAGTGCTGTGAAGGGGGACTCGTTTGCAGTCCATGCCCCATGCGGATTGACATGGTTATCTCCTACTGGTCGAATATGGCCCAAAAATGTCATTCTAACCTTATGTTCGCCTCGTTGGTCCAGCTTCGTGGTGGAAAATCAACCACAAGATAGCGTGGTCTTTATCAGGAAACTCGTAAAGGTAAGAGGGTTTACTGTTCTGTTTTTCTCAATTGTTTTGCCGCAAGGATGCAGACACCAACTGATGCAAACGCCAAGAGAGAACGCATAGTCTGCTCTTAGCAAAGCGCTGGAGCAGACTGCCCTGGACATATTTGAGCAAGAGTGCCCTTCTGTGATTGAACATGAAGTCAGGGCCCAGTAGCATGCGAAACATTGTGCAAGCCTCCTGTGACCCTGATTCAACTGGAATGTCTATTTGGCAGGAAAAGCAAGAGCTCGCAGAGCGGGTGATGGTCACCCGCTTGCACCTTTTCAACCAGTGGGTCAAGGTAGGGTCAAGATGGCAGAATTCCTATTCAGCAAATCTGCTCAATCACTGCAATTCTTCTGGTTGAGTGTGGGTTCTTTGACCATTCTGTTGTGAACGGGGCGTTGATATGGACAATTTCTTGAAAGTGAGGGCAACATGGACGTTTGAGCCCCCACTCAGTTTGTGATTGGTCTGTATAGCAAGTGCTGTCAACTTGCTCAGAGTGGAGCAGTTGGCTGTGTTGATCCAGAAGCAGGAAGTGAAAGTGGGTCTCTACTTCTGCATTTGTGTGGGTTCAAGACATTCAAAGCGTATGCCGGAATACCTTGCTGAAATATCCGGAGTTTGACGAGGACCAAATCTTAAAGGATTTGTGCTTGCTCTGCAGAAATACAACCATGCGGACTTGTACGAATCTATACAGAAGCAGAACCTGGCCTTGCTCAGGGAGCGTCTCATGCAAACGGTCAAATTCGATGAGGAAGTACCCAAGGATACGTAACGTGTTGTGATCCTTCGAAATAATAGCTTGTGGGTGCGAAAGCGAGTTGGTGGAGGTTGAAGTGATTGTACATTGGGTATAGCATGCTGGGATCCAGAACTTTGGAACCGGCTTAATCGTGGCCATCCCTGCACCGGTCTGCAGTGGCTGGGATTCATTCGAAAACGGTTAGTGAGGAACGGGCAATACTTGTACAGATTCTTGCAGGACAGGTTTTATTGCACCTAGTGCTGACATTCAGACAAACACTTCAGGATCAGAAGAACTGGGATTTTTTGAAAGGGCGCACAATAAGTTTCAAGTAAAGAGTAGATTCGGAAGCTCCTTTAGTACAAATCAGAGGCCCGCTGTAAAAGGCTGCACGTGGGCTCACAAGGGTACGGTTAGCCTTACACACAATTGTATTTGACCAGTGTTGCAGACCCCTCAAGCATGTACGGCTGTATAAAGGTATGTCTGCAGCTCTGATTACTTGATTGCTGAGTGTCCTGGATGGATTTCGATCATCTCGAGTTGGCATGTTAGACTCCTTTCCATGCTCAGTGCATGCTGAGTTCGCGCGCTGGCTAAGTTAGAACTAGTTGATCATTGAGCTTGAGAGTATGCACATATAGGTACGGCAACTCATACATGTGTACAGGTGCTGACATGTGCAATCCGACGATTTGACCACCACTCAATTGACATGCAGTGCACTGGCAATTGTCGGACCATGTAAATTGTGAATGGCGAAGCACATGTATGAGTTTTTTTCATTCATGAGACGGTCCAGTCACAGTCTTTCGGGGTAATGCTAGGTCACAGTCGGCCTAGATAGATCCGCTGCACTTCTTGCTCTAACTACGTTGACATTTGCCTGCAACCGCCTGTCTTTCTACTCATTAAAGCTTCATGTCAAGTCCATCGACTTTGTGATGACACAAAGTACAAAGCGTGCTACCGCGCACTGAGCCGTTCAAGGCTGAGATTGAATAGTATGTATGAAGCGAGCTAGTATGATAAAACTCCAACTTTGATTCGCCCGCTCGAATTTAGAATCGTTCGAGAAGTGGAGTGACTTTTTCTCGAAAACCTGGTGGCAGGCGCTCGATAGCTTCCAGAATGTCCTGCAAGCAGCGCAAATTCCCTTGGGCTGACCCGATGCACGTGAACTCAAAGATCAGAACTTCATTGGCTATGAAAATATGAAGGAGCTCCTCAGCAGGTCACGAGTTTTGCAGATTTGTCTGGACAGGGGAAATCATGCTGACGGCTAGGGCGAAGCTTCTTCTACGGTATGAATCTGACACCAAGCACGATTTTGGCCTAGAGGAGATGAAGATGGAACCTGTGGAACAATGGCTTTCCAAGCGAGACAACTGAACTTACAAGACCCCATCACTTAGTGCTATGTACAAAGGAGGACTCTTGTTGGACTAGGATCGGAGTAGTACATCGAAACTGCAAAACCGACTTGACGGCTATGAGAAGATGCTTCGGCTCCTCAATTTAAGCGGTCCACGTGCTTGGCAGAGAGTGCGGGACTGCTTTTTTAGCTTTCTAGGCCGCAAGCATGCAGCTGGGACACCAAAGGAGCAGACTGAAGGGATTGATCTCAGCCGAGGCATGGGGCTCACTTTCCGGCGGTAGCGAGCAGAGAAGTGGATGAAGAGGATGGCCTCGTTTTGGAAGAGATGCGCCAACGGAACGACCTGGGCAATAGGAATAGCGTGGCATAATACCAGCACAGGGCCTCGCAAGAGGTGGATCAGGAGCACTACTGCAAAAAAAGCTCGGCTACTGTAGTCGCAGCTCGAAACGAGCCGCTGATTGAATCGGGCTGGGAAGATGAAAAGGCCCGTGCCGGTGTCGTATAAGGCGGCGTTAAGATTAGGGTGCG
>DF237006.1:158742-213358 GCA_000708835.1 Klebsormidium nitens
GATAGACAGGAGGTACGGTACTTTTCAAGCCGTATTGCTCCTCTGGTATGTACCTTGGTATACCACGTGGATCGGAAAAGCCATCCTATTGGTCAAGAAATCTGGAAAGCCTTTTGCAGCTTTTCGGTCGGCGCGCACCCTTACGTTCACACGCCAACTTAGCACGCCAAGTCAACAGTACGTCTGCAAATGTTCGGGGTTTTGTAACAGCTGCTTTCCGCTGCCGCAGGATAATCGTAGGAAAGAGATTATTTCGTTAACAGAGGCTCAAACCGCCGGGGATTGCAAGGTGTGCTCCTCGACCGCCGCATAACCCAACTCATGAAGTTGCTGCGTTCTTCGCGGATTCTTCTTTCTCAAAGTGGATTGGATTACCAGCAGGAGGTTTCTTTTCGTCTTCAAACGAGCGGCGCGACCAAGACTTATGAGCGGAATCCTGTTCTCGAAAAGCGAACGCGACCGGACAAAGTAACGTCAAGCCAGAGAAAGGAAAAGTCTCGATCCTAACTAAAAGCTCTATGCAACAAGGTCAATACAGCGGACGAAGGCAAATTCAAAATTCTGAACCCATTCACGCACTTCGCACCCGAACTCACCAGCCACCAAGCTAAGCTTACCCGTCCCCCGGGCTTGACCTTATCATTCACAGCACCGATTCTTAAACGAAAGGTCGGACATCGAGAAGAAGGCAAAGCGAAACACGAGCGCACCTCATCGATGTGGGTGTGGCCCCACTTCCGCGCGTGCTCGACCGTGGAAGAGTCGTCGATGAACGTCATCTGAGGGGGATAGAAGCGAGTAAGTCAGCTCTTCGCATGGGAGCACTTTGAGCTACAGACCTTGTTGAGAGGCGTTTTCGAAACGGCGAAACAATCAAGTGAACAATCCCTTTCAGTATGTGCCAGAAAGCGGAGAGGGTCAGAAGCCATTTTCTTCTTTTGTTAGCAATTCATCGACGATGTTGATCCTTATCCTAGCTTGCAAGTTCCACCGAAGAAAGTGAACAGGGACGTCAAGCAAGCGGAAGGCGCCACCGAAACCAAATTCTTCAGACCTTTGATCGGACGCATAAGCCTAGGCAATGAGGCGACACATAGTGTGGACAGGGCACCTTTAGTAGAGGCAACGGTCAAAGAAGTCGTGGAGTCGCCTCGATGTAAACCGAGGATTTGACAGAGGCATCAGCTGACGGATCGGCCCAACGCAACTAGCGGCGGGGGGAGGAAATCGAAAAGGAGACCAATGCGGGGCTTAGCCTGGATACGGACCTCCATGATGAGCAGCTTGGCGCGCAGGACGTCCGCATTGCCGGGGTCGGTGAGGAACTCGGCTGTCGTGTCACCAGTGAAAGCCACCTCGGGCACCTCCTCCACGTCAGTAATCTGCACATGATGTCAGCCGATGTGTGACGAGAGAGGGAACTGACGTCAAAATCCGGTCAGCCCATTCGATAGCACGTGGGCAATGAACGGTAAGCGACGCAAGCAAAGGACGTGCGAAGTGGGATACGAAAGGGATTGGGGCAAGCAACGAGAGCGAAGTTTAAGCCCCGAGCTGAAAATGAGATTCGCAACGATGAAATTACAAGAACTCGAGAGAAACTCCAAGACGCAACGCATGCCAAGTTGAAATCGGAAGGAAGGAAGGAGGAGGAACGAAAGGAATGCGTGTTTGCAAACTGCAACTCCAATGACGCACCTCGACGCCCGACTTCCTTAGCCGGCCGATCTCTGGCCCAGGCAGCCCCACGAACTCTTTCTTCAGCTTCTGCCGCCGCGAGTACACCACGTAACCCTGGCTGGGCACCACGTGGTACGTCCGGAACGGCTTGACGAACAACTCGCCCGACAGCCGCAGCTCTTCCCCAATCTGCGGGAACGTGGAAGCGGGATTGGGCGCTTGCATCGCAGCTTCAGAGGTGATGACTTCCACGAACCGAGGGGGTCGGAGCAGACTTTTCCCTCTCCCAAGAGGACAACAAGAATGTGATGACTGCAAGCAAGGTGTTTCGAGGAAAATGTAACTTCGAGTACACATTGCCCAAGGATTTCCGCAGAGGCCGCTTCTCAATTTGACGGTATGCTAGTCATAGACCGACAAAGGATAGGAACTGTCCAGATGAAGAAGAACGTTTCTTTGCGAGAAAGTCGTTGTCAATCGAAGTTAGGCGTCAGTTCAAAAACAAGGATTGGCTTACCTCGAGCCCAATGAGTTTGTGTTCTAGCTCCGCATTGTCGAGCGCCCTGAAAGCGTTGAACAGGTTCTCCACCCCAGGCACGATGACCTTAGGAACCACGATGCGCGGGGGCTTCAGTGAGAAGAGGCCGCGCGTTGCGGCTTGGAGGCACACCCCGCCCTGTACGAGTTAAAAGCATTCAGCTCTTGCAAGTCCTTCAGCAACGAACGATTGAACCAAGCAAGTCTGGAACTCATACTGAGTTTTCGTGGTCGAACAACTTTAGGAGACCGAAAGGAACTGGACTCTTTTGGAAGTGAATCTCCCCTTGTGCCTCTCAACCACTTGATGAAGCTGAAAGTGAACTCGGGTAAGGAAAGAGAGAAACATAATGAATCTGACACCTGATTGCTTGCTGGGGGCCTAAATCTTCCTGTAAGTAGTCTTCCTCCAATGAAGTGGAACTTTGAGCAGCTTCTGATTGAACATTCTATTGTTTGGCAGTATGATCGGGCGAAGCTAAACAGAATCTGAGGAGATATAAGTGCATAAGAAGAGTATGAGCCGGAAAAGGACTTACTATGTGGTCCATGTGAGCATGGCTGATGAGGACGTTATCCTGAAAGACCGCTCGCTGCGGACACCTCCCAACGTCAAACGCCACTTTCATACTCGGAATGATGATACAAGTCTCCTGACCCCCGACGGACACGCCTTGCAGAGTAACACCGCCCACTGTGATGGTGGACAGATCGCCCTGAAAAAAGAGATGCCTGTGTTGTGTGCCAGCAGCTCTGCTCAGCCAGTGTTTGGGGAGCTTCAAGGCTGACAAGACGGCAAACATGTGCCCCTTCAGCAGAATTGCACTCTTCAATGCACCAGAGGGTCTGAAAGAGGGAGCTTGATGTTGCCTATTGTCAAGAGGACATCCGAATGGTGAGCTGTACATGATACACACTATGTGCAGCTGCCAGGACAACGACAGACCATATTTATTGAGCCAAAACTTCCGATGCACAAGCAGATGTGGGGCGAAGCATTCGAGTACCCACCCTGTTATGCAAGTTTGACGTGGATGCTCCTTCTTCTGTTGAGTTAGCTCCTTCTGCCTTGCCCTTTCTCTTCTCTTTGACCTGGGGCACTGCATGCCCCAACGCTTCGCTGCTCACATCCTCTGATGCAGAGGGTGGTGTCCTTCCTGTCTTCACCTCTTTCTCACCTTCTCCTATATCCTGACGTGAGGTCTCCATCTGAAGCTCGTTCTTAACTTTTGAATGTAGGCGCCAAATTGAAGAGCCGATCCTGCTGGGTCTCTGATTTGACTGCCACAACCTGCCACTAGGGAGTTTTGGGTATCCTTCGTCCCTTGCTCTGGGTTGATGACCTGCTCTACTGGCGAGCAATTCACGAAGACAGAAGGCAGCCAGAGGATGATTTATAGTGGTAAGTTTTGAAAACAGACCCGATCCACAAGTTGCAGCAAAGTGAATCCTATGATCAGATATTCCGCTTACAGAAGCTCTAGAAGGACTCTGCTGTATGCTTGTAAGAGTAGTGAACTGGGTGTTTCTAAGAAGGCGAAGCCCTTGGCCGCTGCTGCAAGCAACCATTTTCCTGCATGTGGCAGCACACTCCATTTGCAAAATCCGATCGAGAGCCTGGCTTCAATTCCGCTGGATTAAAGGTTACGTGTCGGTCACCTTCTAGCGGAAGTAGAGCGGAACCGGAGCTCTGTACTGTAGTAGAAACAGGCTGCAGCACAAGGATGATCCCCCTTGTTTCTAGGCCCTACAATGGGCTCCCAACAGGCAACCAAGATAGCACCGATTCTATACAAATCAGGTTCCACAGGCATTACCGAGTACCCAGCTCCAGCAACTTTACCGTTATCACTTGCATTTCGAGCGAGCGAACTACCTAGGGAGCATCTTCTGCTTTTCCTCCAGCATTCTCGTCAAGAACGCCCAGCTGAACAAAAGGTGGACAGAACAGAAAATGGCCTTCTGTGCCGCTCGCACCTGTAACTGGCAGCTGCACCAAGCTGGTCAAGGCACGAGCTTCGTCCCGGGTGATGAAGGCCATAATGCAGGCGGCTGGCCGCATCCTGGTCGGCACCCAACCATGCTCTGGCATAAGGATTCATCGAGACGCCAAGCTGAAATGACGAAGTCAATGCTTACAGATTGTGAAATGCCAATGTGGCCCTCACGGAGCTCACATTGCTGGTCGGGCAACACGTCAAGGGGCACGCTTGGATACAGCACAGATTGTGGACGATTAGGCTCCGGAGAGAAGACAGCAACATTCATGAGAAGAAAGAAGAGGCAGGTCAGCTTGCCACGTGCAACGCTGGGGCAAGCAGAACTCGCAGAGATTGCCCGGAGTAAGTCAGATGTAAGCGTCACCCTCTGCATCGATTGCAGGTTTCAAGCCCAGCTTTGAAAGTGAAGAAAGGACCTTTGCAATCGCTAGGCAGTGATCTCCAATCTGAGAAATACATACTGGTACGGCCCCCATCCTCGTGCTTGATCACACTGCTAAGGCATAAGCTATGAATATCGGCAGAAAAATCTACCTGTTGCTTTGAATTTCACAGCCTGAACGGGAATTGTTGCTGCACGTTGATGCCATTCTCGTTGTGTTTTTGGCAGTCCCTGAGGTTGTGACCGCATCCTGGGAGCTGCTCAGGGCGTTCGACAAAAACGATGCTCGAGGGGAGTCGCAGCCATCCCTGGCTACGGAAGAGAGCCGCGCTGCGCTCAGAGACGCAGTGAGTGTGGAATCCTTGCAACTTCTTCAATCAGAAGGATGAGGCCGGATTATCTTCTGCTGAGGTTCCATCAGCCAACCACGTATAAAACCGTAAGCCGATCCTCTGGATTGGAAAAAGTCGATTAGCTCTTTGCGGGGACAATGCCGCTTGCGTCACTGATTGACAAGGACACTGGCATGTATCATCCAAGCTGTTCAGGCTAGAGCCGTGAGCTAGTCCTACACTTAATACTTGGAAGATTCAAAGGCAGACCCCATTTGGCACTTGTTCAGGTGCTTGTCGCCAGTCGTGCGGCAGAAATCAACGAGCAGGCGTCTCCCTTACTGGGCATCTGTGCGTCGAGTGTGGCTGACGGAGTGCGTGCTTTGCGGGAGTGGACGGCCGCCCTGAACACCACCATGAGCATGCCGGTCAGCAAGGTGGGGCAACCCGTATTTGAAAGAGACTGCTTTTTAGAGTGTTGCATCAACACTGACGAACGTGATTCTCTGTGCAGAGGACTAGTAAAGGCATATGCCCTTGCCTCCCAACTTTGAACTCTCTTGGAAATCGACGGAGGTTTCGAGTCCTCAGTAAAAGATAGCATAGCGAGTAGATCTTGTTCCTGCTATAGATTGGCAAAAGTCAGTCTACTCGTTGCCTGCTTTAGATTGGGCAAAACTTACCGCCTTCATCGGAATCAGTATCTCAGGAGAGCGCCCCTATTAAGATCTAAGATAGCGATATCGGTGAGGGGAGCTCCGCTTTTTAAAAGGAGTCACTCTAGTTCTAGTCGAAAGGAACCCGTTAAGGTTCTGGCGCTGCCATCCTTTGGGATCACATCGTATCTGGAACCGTCTCATGATGCTGCTTGGGGACAAGCCACTTCACGATTTGGCGCGTCACCAGCGACCTATGTTGGTGAACTGTTTGCTTGTCACGCTTGCTGCTTCTGCGTACTAGAGAAGTGGAACAAAGGAGCCCTGTGTCACCTCACTGCAGGAAGACGGTCAAGCAGACATCACCAAAATCGACACGCCGGTGTACATAAAGTACAACGCACGGTCGCTGGTGAGATGCGACGCCGATCCCGAGACAGCGCTTGAAGCGATCCCCAAAACGAATCCGCCCGGGGAGGTTCCAAAAGAAGCCTCATGGTGCTTTTTCGAGGCGCCCACTCGGTTCGATGTCAAGCGCTGTGTCCCTGCGCTTGTTCTTTCAGGGTCGAACAAGTCTCTCTTGCTGAGAGAATCTCCACACTAACCGCGCTTTTGTGATTCGAAGTGAAGCTGCTAACTTGTGTTGGTGTGTCGACAGTTTTGCTACCTGACGCAGTACACCGGAAAATACCGGGGCGTCATTGTGCAGGTGAGCCTGGTTCTAGAGTCCTTTTCAATCTGTCACGAGACGATTTACCATCGCAAAGCTGGCTGGACAGAAAGAACGTGTCGTTAGGGCGGAGACCGGTCAGAACTCTCGGGCTTGGAGGTGGCCTTTGAAAGATCGGAAAAAAAAGGGTCAACTACTGAGGATGAGATCCTATCCACAAAGGTCCAGCTCGAAGCGGTGCAGCACCAGAACATTGGATTGTGTCTGAAGTCAGTCCCTTTGGCTGAAACTCAGACTTACGGTCCAGCGACAAATTAATCCTGCTGCATTTCCTCTACGGAAAGCTGAGCAGATTTGACTTCTCCCCTGGGACAGCCACCACAGAATCGAGACTCTGAGGTCACTTTGAAGACGAGACTGAGTCTGCTCTGAAGTCACTCTGGAGTCACTCTGGAGTCAGTCTGGGTCACTCTGAAATCGAAACTTAGTCCGCCTGCCAGTCGTACAGATTGTCACTTCGCTTAGTGACGCGTGCTCCCTCCTGATCGACAAGGTTAAATAGGATCCCAATCCCGGGTCTTCGCAACGATTGACTTTTTCTAACTGTTTATGCCCTTTATTTTGTGATTGTGCTTGCAGTTGGGACAACAACAAGTCGGCCACCTACCGCTTTCATTGTTCCAAGACCAGTAGAAAGACAGGATCGAACTTGACTATTAAGTCCTTCTCCGATGACTATAACTGTCGCTCTCGCAGCCTGCAAAAGGTTGGTCATGTGCATTCATGTAGTGACTTTTTCAACGCTTGCAGGGTAGCATTACTCCTTGATTGCCGAGGGGATCGAAAGAAATGATTCACCGCTAAGTGCATCTGTTCTGACATCCAACAGACTGGACAGCTAGACGCGTCACCTGCGTCCAGCAAATGCCAGGGCATTGGCTTGATCTTTAGCCGCGGCCATGACTGGCCGAAGCCGCATGTGCAATTTTTTTGACGGTAGGCTTCGATTCACGAATAGCTGCCCCGGCGCGGCCGCCACTGTCGTCTGGTCGGATGCAAGATCGCGAATAAGCCTGTAAAGGAATGGCCGACAGGCAGGCTAGCTTCGCACATGCTCTGTGTCCATCGCATGTGCGGCGGCCGCGCACATATCCGAGATGGTCGTTGTACGGACCCATGATATTCTGACGTCCGACGAACTGTCCTTCAGGTAGATACTATGCCGCGTTCATGCTATTGCAAGCTTGAATGACGCGCTGCACGTTTGCTAGTATACACAATTACTCAGTGAGCGGCTGTATGCGCCGCCAGGTGGGTTTCATGCATGCAATCATTTCAAATTTGATGATGGCTAGGCCTATTAAGACAAGCGGGTGACATGTCGCGGATATCCGACAGCTGTCATGAAAGTGAGCTGGCATGTCGAGTGACTGGATTGGTCAGTGTGTGTCTCAGAGATCCTCAAAAGAAAACAGTTGATCAAATTGGATCGACGTCTGCTGATTGCTATGCGCGCACGACTTCAAAGAATACGTGTTGTTGTGTCCTATTTGAATGTCAGTCTGTCCTTTGCTCAAGCAGTAAACTACTTTAATCGGCAGTCTTTACAGTCGTTGCAGTCGCCAGTAAGTAAAAGAATAAGAAAGAATGATGCGCGCGCTTAGCATGTCTGTACCAGTTCCTCTTCTATGCACTCCCCAACTTCCCCTTCAAGCCAGCACTCCCCACTTTCCCCGGGCTCGGCCGCCCCCAGGGGTGCCCAAGTCCCGGGGGCCCTCTATGAAAGTGCGCGGCGAGGTTCTGATCTCTCGCGCGGCCGGCCCGTCCAGCTGCTGACCCCCTCCTTTCGTTTCCCTCCTCTTGCCCACACTCAAAGCAACACACTTCCCCCCTCTTCAAAGCTCATAATAACCAATTCATCCCCCTCCTACTCAACGGTTCTGGCGGCTCCGCTCCACGTGTTAACAAGTCACCACAAACAGTGCCGTACCCAATGTCACCCGCGTGGAGTCAATCGGTCCCGACAGGAATACACGTAAGGAGCCGCCCCCAGAGTCAACCCCTCAACCTCCCTACAAAACAACTCGCCCCTCTCAATACCCAACCCATCCCCCTTACGCGCACGCCCCCAGCACCCCCGCGGCGGCCTGGCACAGCTTCCTGAGCCGCACTGCGGTGCCGAGGAGCGCGTCCGTGATGTCAGCCGCGGTGGGCCGTTGGTCGGGGTCGGGCGCGCAGCACGCGTCCGCCAGCTGGACCACCTCCGCGCCGTACACGTGGACGGCAGCGGGCCACGCCTGCCGCCCGCCGGTGACGACCAGCGACCCGAGCAGGGCCTGAAGACGGAGGGGGAAACTGTAAGGCTTGGATGCTGGGACACGAAATCAGGGGTACTGACAGAAGAGATTGTTGCAAATGAGAGGGCAAGTGATGAGTCAAGTGTCCTAAACATTTCGAAAACAGCAATGTAGCTTTTGTGAAACTTTGCCAAACAGTGCTGCAAGATGTACTCAAGAAGCTCGGAACGCTCGTGACCATCTTCACCTTATCAAGGACAATCTGGAAACTCGCACGGTCCTGAGAACAGTCCTCGCTTCTTTGCACAGCCGTGACGACAAAGCCAACAACGGTACTTAAAAAGTTCAATAAAGAACGTGCTCCGTTGCCTTACCTTGGTGTCACAGAAGCCGGTGTTGGGACGCGTCCCCGTCACGATGGCATGGATTGTCTTCCCGACCGCATAAACGTCAGACCGGCGGTCCTGGAAGCCCTGGTAAAACACCTCAGGGGCGACGTACCTCGGGGTGCCACACTGCAGAAACAGGGTTGAACGGGGTTAATAACACGAACAGAATTTGGAGGAGTCAGGTTCAGAGCCAAAGTAGAAATCAAAACATCCTCAAAACCGGGAGGAGACTTTTCCAACTGGTTAGCACGTGCTTCGGCTTCATTGAAACGGAAGACAAACGAATTTACGGTCAGAAAAGAGAACAGGGACATGCAATGCACAACCCTTTGCGATCGAACAGAGAACGTTGCAGTCGAACGGAAAGTGTGCGGAATGCACGGAAGGGGCGCTCACCCTGCCGTTGCCCTGCGGCTCATGCAGATACGTGGCAAGGCCCAGGTCCGCCAGCTTGCCCACGCCACGCTGACTCAGCAGGTTCTCGGGCTTGACGTCGCTGTAAGAGGAGGCGACGAACTGAAGTGAGTTCTCAATTGCCATCCGGACCGGACGCGCGGAATGCATCGCAAGTGGAAAACGAAGTGAAGATTGTTCGGAAAGCCGGGTCTGCGATCCGAGCAAAAAGCTCGCAGATTTCATGCAGCTCGAGATCGAACCTTGTCTAATGGCACACTTTCTAAAGGCACGACGACCTCATGACAACGTTCGTCACAGTGCTGTCAAATGTTTTTCCCCCTCGCAGACTCCATGCCTGTGCGTGGTATCGCCAGACTCTCTCAGTTGTTTTCTAGCTTTTAAACGGAACGAAATGGAGCGGAGCGGAACGGAACGGAACGGAACGGAACGTATGGAACGGAATCCGTACCGGTGCACGACGCCGAGCCCGTGCATATCCTCCAGCCCCTGCAGCGCCTGCCACAGGAACCGCACCGCCCGGTACAGCTGAACCGGGGTGCACTGCACGCCTGCCCCAGGCTGGGTCCACGTGGGCGGACCGTCCGCCAGGTCGAACACCAGAGCGAACCGGCCGAGGTAAAGTGAGAAGCCGCGGACGGGGATGAGGTTCGTGCAGCCGCTGCAGGCGGCGTGGAGCACGGCCTGTGGAAAGGGCGGAGGTGTTCTGGGTTTTTATTTGGGAGATTGCGAGTGTATCTCTTAGCAGATGGTTGCGAGGGACTGGCATTGAAGCACTTAGGCTTTGGAAGGCAGAACCAGATCTTGGACATGCAAGCGGAACAGAGGATGCGATTTTGTACGCTCGTTTTTGTGAAGTTTGTTTTGGAGATAAGCTGCAAAGCGTACGCGGTTCTCCTGACAGAACAGATTTCCAAACTGGCGCATCCCACACGGATCGCACTTATCCTCGAGGGAAGCTACTGCAGCGCATGCAAGTTCGTCTTTTGACTCACCTCCCGGACCAGGGGCGCCTCTTCTCCAACGGCAAACTTGATGGCGGCCGAGAAGCTGAGGCCGTCACCAGTGCGCGCCTCCCCCGCAAACACCACCCCCTGACCGCCCTGAAGAGGCAACAATCCCATTAATGAAGTTCGATGATAGATTCAAACGTGGTTTGAGAGACCGAAAAGTGTGCATTGTGCATTGAACTGGGAACTGAAGTATGCAACAAGGGAGCAAGTGAAGTCTTGCAAGATAGTTCCCAAGCCAGCCTCGACTTCCAATCAAGAGGTGCAGTACGTTGACTGGCGAAGAGGTGGAAGAAACCAAGTTGCCAGCCGTTGTTCGATAGAAGAGAGTCAGAGCTCCTCTTAGCATAGTCCAAACAAGATAGGCAACGCATTCCATTTTGAGTAAGCGATGGCAAGCAGCTCACTCTCGCCAACTCCCGCACCAGCCGAACGTTGGGGATGAACGGCAGGACTCGCGCCAAGTCGGCGTACTGGATCGGGCACACGCTGGGAACAGCACCCTGCAAACAAAGCAACACTGCGGTAAGACCTCGGCCACTTTTGCCTTGGTAACGTTTCCGTGCCTTTTCAGAAAATGGTGGGATCCCCAACACCTCCTTCAGCGCAGAATCACAAGGTCTGGGATCAAGTTCTGATCCTGAGCATATGATCAGGAGCCAAGAGTAGAGATATGGTTCAAAGCTTGCACGAGACCGTGACCACTTCTCACCTCCCAGGAGTCCTGGACCTGCGGCGCCGCCTCTGCCTCCCCTGCCCACAAGGGCCCCGCCGCGGCTTCTGCCCCGGGAGTCCCAACCGACTCCTCCTCCCGAGGACACGTGTCGATCTCCCCTGCCTCCACCTCATCTCTCTCCTCCCCCTCCCTCTCAGTCTGCGCCCCCTCCAAAAGTGGCCCCTCCTCGTCAAAGACGAGATCCACCACTGCCCGCACGATGTCGCCCTCATCGGCCCCATCCCCTGTCAGCGGGACGTCAGCAAAACCGAGCCCTGACCAGGTCTCAATGTCTGGGAGCTCGACCGGGGAGCTCTCGACCGGGGGGCTGGATCCGAGCGGGACCGACTCGAAACAGCTCGGTTCCGCCGCCCTGGGGGAAGGAATGGGCTCGCAGGCAAACACGGGGTCGGAAAACAACGAGAATGGGGAGGAGGCACCCGCGGGGGGAACAAAAGCATCAGAGCTAAATAGCCCCCCTCCAATCTCTCCCAACTCTGAGCTCCTGCCGTGCGGCTCTCCGTCCCTGGTGATATCTCCCCCCTCCAAACCTGCCTCCCCATCATCCAATCCCAAGCCCAGCACCGCTCTCTCGATCTCACTCTCATCCCCCTCCTCCGCTGTCAGAGGCACATCCACGAACCCCAAGTCTGCCAACGTCTCGGGCAGGGGGTCCTCGATCAGAGGAGTCTCGATCTGCGGGGCGGTGCGGAAGGGATCGACAGTGCTCGGGACGGCAGCTCTGGGGGTTGGGATGGGCTGGGCAGGGAAGGCGGGGTCGGAGAATAGCGAGAAGGGGGACGAGGTGGCCGTCGGGGGGGTGAAGGCATCACTGCTAAACAAACCCCCCTCTGCAATGTCCAAGCCCCAGTCATAGCCGCGCTGCTCTCTCTGAGGGGGGGGGCTGACGTGCGCTGAGGCGGCGGAGGCTGCGGCGGTGGGATAGTCGGCCACCTCAGAAAGGGGCGCTGCAGATGGTGCCGGGAAAGAGGAAGGATAGGACTCAGACCTCGGTTTTACAGAGCAACTATATATTGTGAGAACAAGAATTGTCGTGTGGGATTCAGGGGTGGAACCCGTACAGGACTTTGTTCAGGCACTGCGATACAACTGAGAACTTGAGCATGGAAAACATGAGCCAGAACCTCATTAAATACTCTAGAAACAGGATGATGCCCCAAAAAGCTGACCCGACACTAGGGAGAACTTCAGGAGACTCCACGTTATGCAGTTTGCTTTGCATTCTTTTTCTGATCGACTCTTCTTCCACAAAGGAGGATTCCTGACCTCTGAACAAAGTTCATAGATGCATTGAATTCACCCAAATTCAGCCGGTACTAGTAACTAGCAAGTGCAAGATCCCCAGTGCTCAAGAATTCTGACTTTCAACACTGTCCAGTATACTTTCTAGAGATGCCAAGATTTTTTCAAATGTCACCTCAGACTTGCGAACTTTGAAAAGCAAAGAGCACAGACTAATCAGCGATTGAAGACTCGGGTTTGAGTCCTAGAATCTGTTTGATCTTGGACATTGCAACAGACATGAGATGCCCAGAACTGTCTGCAAAGTGCCTCAACATGATTTTGTTCAACTTGATTCTGGAAAAAAGGTCGACTTCCCGCGTATAAGTACTGACTGCTCCCACAAAGGATGAGCAAAACCTCTTGCACAATACCGTCATCATCCATGAACTCCCAACCACAAAGAATCTTTGCATAGACCAGCTCAAAAGAAATAGTATCAAATCTGCCAGAAGAAACAGCTCAGAAGTACCCAAATGCTCAGACGCTTGATTAAACACTCGTCAGGCACCTTTGCAAGCCAATTATAGCAAACAGCACTGCAGGATGTGCGTTTTCTTACCTGCGGGCAGGCAGCCTCTGCACGGTCAGCCCCGGGAGTCCCAGCTGACTCCTCCTCCCGGGAGCTCTGGACCATGTTCCCCTCCCGCTGCTCCTCCCACGGGAGTCCCTCCTCCCCAGCAACTCCCTCCTCCATCCCCACCTCCTCCCCTCCCTCAACGTCCGTGTCCTCCCCCTCAGACACTCCCACCTCCTCCGTCTCCCCCTCCTCCATCATCTCAACTCCCTCCTCCCCCTCTCAGATCTCATCCCCCTCCTCCACCTCTCTCACAACCCCCTCCCCCTGACCCTGCGCCTCCTTTTCCCCCAGGAGCGCATCCAGGGCCCCAGACAACTGCCCCCGCCCCGCCTCAAGCAGCAACTCCTCTGCTGGGGCCTTCCCCCACCCGCTGCAGATGGGGGTCAGAAAGCCATACACGCCCCCACGAATGGTATAGCTGTAGAGCTCAAGGGCGGAGACTATCAAGCGCCCTGCGCGGTCAAAGGCTGACGCCATGGCGCGCAAAGCACAACGCACAAGCTAACCACTACTGGGTGTAACCACGCAATGCACAACGCTCGATCGCACAAAGGCTGCGAAACGCTGGGCGCAAACACGCAAAAGCTCGCAAGTCATCTCCAGAGGGTATCTGGAAATGAGGACAGTGCAGCAGAGAATGCAGTCCACCCCCATTGCAGCTTAGCCTAGTCAGCCTATAAATTTGCTGTTGATCAGCTTATTTCACAAGCTTGACGTGTTTGTTCAACTTTTGAGGGAGCGCCCTGCCATGTAGCACTGGAGCCGTCGATGATTGAGAAAGTTGTTCATCGCGCCGTCAATTTGGAGAACTTGAAAAGCCAAGCCAGTTGCCGATGCCGTCGATAAGCGACATTCTGCATTGGACGGCCAGTACTTGGCGAATGTCACAAGTGCAAAATCCATATAATATGCGGAGGCTCTGCCACTGGACATTCGTTTTGCAGTCGGAACACATTTCTAGAGACTTTCACGTAAGTCTCTCCTTGCATTGCACAAAGGCAGCCCGCGCCCGCTGGATCAGATCGCTCTTTTGCTTGATATCAGCGACATACTTGAAGCATCCGCTGGCTTTGCAGCTTGCTTCTGGTGGCGTCTGCAGCTATAATTAGGAGAAAAAGGGAGATCCTGCAAATTGGTAGCATGATCATGATGCAAACCGTGGGGAGAGCAGCACAAAAGAGCTCTCAACCAGCAATGTGGGAGGGTGCAGGAGTCTGTTTCATACGTGCATAAGCTGCCCGGTGGGAATTTTGAACTCAACATTGGATTGAGTATGCCGGCTCGCAAGCCAAGTTGATACTTGTTAGCTGCTCTTTTGATGGTCAATGCAATGCTGGCTCTGCTCTCATCAAGTACTCAGTGGTTACTGGCATCCGTACTTCTACGACACTTGAGCTGGATCCTACTAAATTCGTCAGGACCTCTTTATCTTCCTTGCAGGTGCAAAGAACCAGGTCTTGGGCGCACTTGGCTGGAGTCTCCTGAGCAGACTAGCTGGAGAGAGAGCTTTGAGGTCAGTACTATATCTGAGCATTGAAATCGTTTGGGTCTTTTCTTCAAGGTGTCAAGGGAAACCATGTTGCAAGGCTTTCGATTCAAATCTTGGAGCTTTGAGAATTTTGCTACGTAAGCTGTTAATCCTGAAGGCAGCGTTATTGACCAAAGGGTTGCGGTTAAGGAGCCTTGGTGTTGAGTTGCAGCCTTTTCTGAGCTAAGAGTGCGCATGAGGACAGCTGCCTCGATGATGAGGGGCACCTTTGAGGTTCAGGTCGACGACAAACCTTTCCTGTCCCAGCAGTCGGAAGCACCATTTCTACGGCTTCAAAACATGCAAGCAGCCGGAACCTAAGCTAGTGGAAAATCAGCGGTGCTTCTGTTGGTCGTTGGACAGTTTGAGACCTTTCCACAGCATCTTCTCATGGACTCCTATTACTCTTTGCAGCAACCAGCAACACCCCCAAGACAGCAAATGCTTGACTAAGGTACAGTTTCGTTGTCCTTTGTCCTCTTTCCTGAACGTTGTGTCTATTACGTACTAGGAAGTACTCAATCCTCATGGTATTGTGAATTAGGATGACAAATATAGTGTTATCAAGAATCTGCAGCGTGTGCTGTCCTGCTTTACTGTGCTGCAACTTCGACTGCTTTTTGAGGGGCAGGTTGAGCTTCTCCATAGAGCTTCCTTCGCAGGACAACACCGTGCAAGTACAAGTTGGATCCGATAAGGTGAGGTACATCGCACGGTCAATCGCACACCAGGTCATCGGTGACCTCACACGTCGGTATGGGGCGGGCCGCCTGTTGACAGCGGACGGTGTCGGTATCCTTACCCCCCTCCTGGCCCTCGAGAAGGGGGAGTACACTTACGAGCCAGGTAAGTCAGGAGCATCTTGTGCAGCTTGGGTTTCAAGCAAGAAGCTCACAGACGGAGTCAGCAAAAGGAGAGCCAAGTTGTTTGACAGCCTTGGCCTCAACGTGAGCGGGAAAAGAAATGCATCCTGCTCAAGCGGCGCTCACATGCTCTGCGGAACTCTGCGGAGGATCGTCTCAGAAGCTTCCCTGGTCGTTGAGTCCTTGCATGACCCTTACTCAGGTTCGGGTCTTTCACTGTGGTGGCGCGAGTGTCTCTTTCACAACTTCAAAAGTGTTGCGTCGTCTTGAACCCTTCTGAATTCTCTACTCTCTCACATACTTCTCTGAAGCTGACGCGTCAGCTCAAAAGCGTTGCATTTGTGGCACTCCCGGGCAGCTGCTTATCAGGGTCTTAATCTTTAATGTTGGATTCCTGTACTTGTTTTGCATTTTCTAGGCACGTCAAAACCAATCTACAAGTCGACGAAAACGCTCGGGCCTTCTTCCTTTCGACCCAGGACCTTGATCTGCCAATTCATTGCCGGCCCTCTGTGAAGTGCAGCTTTTTGAGCCGTCCAACGGCAATCCACAGAGCAGTTTCAACGGCTCTGGACTGCTTAGCCTGATCTTTAGTCCGGAACAGAATTCATGTCCCATTAAAGTTCATGACACTCTTTGCTGACCTGGTCATACTACTTGCAGATCCTGCCATCGACTTCACCTTCAAGTGGACAGACTCCGATGACGAAGTGTTCGAGGAGGTGGTGCGCCTGAATGACCAGTCCGATCTCATACACGTGCTCAAAGTACCTATACGGGGCGGTCAGCTTCCGCCCTATTGGCTCAAAAGGGCCGTCCTCTATGAGGCTCGAAAACATTCAACCCGACAAGGTATATACCCTCGTGCAACCGGGGAGGCGGAGTGATGCACTGGAGGTGAGCCATGCTCTCGACGTTTTGTCGAAGGAGGTGGACAAGATGGGAGAGACTTTGTTGAGGGTAATTGGAAGCCAGGAGGGTCGACGCTTACCTGCTGCCGAGCATGCGGCGGTTCAAGGTGGTGAAGCATGAGCCGCATTACGGAGAGGAGGAGGCGAGCCAGGAATGGGGTGCGGCAGTGGTGATTAAGCGAGAGCAAGGAACGGAGCTCCTGCTCGCGGACCACAAGAGCCGGCTAAATGCGGCGGATATTCTGAAGATGGCCGTACGGCTCCAAAAGGCAGTTCAACGCTCGAGGGATCCCCGTGCGTGGAGGGCGTATACTTATCTGGCAGCATACGACCGCGTGAGAGCGGTTTGTACTACCAAATATATCGCTCCGTCCGAAAAGGAGGAGGTCAAGTGTGCAAGTGAGGTTTGCGACATTCCGGTCCTCGTTGAGAACGGTGCTGATCTGAGTACCTTCCTCAATCTCGAAGGCGATTGAAATTGCTGAGCCGATGTGACTGCGCCTTCTTCGACTTAATTTGCCACTGTCGCAACGAGGCGATGCACTTGCACAGGGCTTCGGCGTGCACGGCCGCTCGCATGTATATGATTCAATGTCCCGTATATGCATGTTGCGAATGCGTGCTGGCATGCGGAGTCTTTGCTTCTTGCACTTAAGATCGTATAGAAACATGGATTGGTCGGAACATCGATCACAGCTCTTCACTAAGCAATCATTAACGTGGAAACTTCATGCATTGCATGGTCGGATCATGCATTTACGGTTGAAAGAATCTTTGTGCTGAAGCACGCGCATGCAAGTGATCGGATGCTATCAAAGATTCATGCCACTTCTGAAATCCTCCATTGCGGGGAGCATATCATATGTTTGCGCGCATCATAGTAACTTCTTGCACGCTAGCTTGGGACCGGGCGGCGCTTGCGAAGTTGCGAACTTCAGCCGCCTAGCTCGCGACCGCCAATTCTAAACATGTGCAAGCACTCGAGCGATGCGTCCGAAAAGCAGTTGCTGTCTATTGCGGTGCTTTCAAAGGCGGACACGTCGAGAAAGTAGTAATTAGTTCAAGATGATGTCCTCAGTCCTGCCGCTGTGATACTTCACTCTAGGCGGTTCAGGCAGTCCAGCAACTTAGTACCGGAACGCTAGTGATTATAGCCAGCCGCATCCTTCTGATCTGATTATAGTCCAGGGTTAAAGTACGCCCCTAGGGCGCCTGGGTTGCCTCCATTCTGCGGGAGTCTGGCATCTCGACAGCTCGAGAAAACTTCTTTGCAAAGCATCCAGACTATGCACTACTCAAAAGTTACCCCTCCGGACAACGATTGCCTACGGTAGCACCGCCGTTTATCTTCACACGCGAGCCTGACGGGGACAAGCCTAAAGAAGAACGTGGCACAGAGCCGGGCCCTGCCGATAATCACAGCCTGTCTGTCGATCGATTGACCTGATTTCGTTTTCTTCGTTGCTTGTTATTTTGCACGTTGACCTGCTTTTATTCCATGATGAAGAACTTTTGAAGTCTTGCAGAAAGCCTGTTTCTCAAAGATCCAAAGCTGACTACTAGAAGAAGGGCAGAGATTGAGAGAACCACCGGAAGATTGAACGGAAAGAAAGGCACACTGATTCCTTGTCATTCTCCACCGCCTCCGACTGCCTCAAAAGAGTCCACGCCCACAGCGCCGTGATGACATGGCACCTCACAATCGCAGGCCCAGCAAAGTTAGGATCTCCGCAAGAAATGCTCGTCGGAAGACGTCAAGTTTTAAAATGCAAAGTCAAATACATAATGTCAGTGCTTCGACTAACTTAGTAGTCACCTTCAGACCTCTGAATGCAGCTCAGAGGTTTTGCGACTCCTTGGGGGCAATCGGCCCAGAGAATCTTCCAACGACTTGAGCAAGCTTTAAGTCCAGGAATTAAGGCGCAGAGCTTCCGGAAGCGGCGCTCTCAAACTGAATCTGGTTACGTATACCGCGTGCACCCTCGATCAATACGACGAGGCGGATGACTGTATTCCTGAGCTCCTGCTTGTCATGGAGCGTCGGCTAACTGATCAGGAGAAGTTTCGGAGGAAGTACCAGGCGCTCGTGCACGAAGACTTTTGGAAGCGTACGCGTGCGCATGCGTAAAGCTTTCTGGCAGCCTACTGCTACTGGTGGCTTGAAGCGTAAGTCACCTCTAGAGGCTTTCTGGAAATGAAATCCAATGAAAGTCCTTTATGAAAGAAGAAGATACAAGGCACAGTACTGCCTGAATAGGCTGCAACGTGCCTCGTCAGCTCCGGCATCGCCACGGTTTGTTCAACTTTTGAGGGAGCGCCCTGCAGTGTAGCCTGTAGGACTTCAGCCGTCGATGAGAACAGCGATTCCTATCGAACTTCCGTCGATTGAGGTACTCTAGATTTTATCAAGTCATTGGCACCGTCGGATGTTGACGATACTCTCGGACGGTGACTGTTATCGATGCTAAGTGCGCGCCGCGCTTTATGATACCTCAATCTTGAACAAACACGTTTTGCGGTGAAACTTGAAGCTGACTAGGCTGCTGCAAATTAAACGTTCAGTGATTTCTGCCTGGCTTTCGGACCCAAAGATCTTCTCCTGTAGAACTGCAAAACTTTGCGTGCTTGCGCCCTCGCAGCGTTTTGGCAACCTTCGTCATGCGCCCGAGCTGCGAACATAAGCTGTAAATCTTAGTAGCATAGCAAAGGTTCTTCAAGTCTGCAGCGCTCAAGCTCTGCGGCTGGGGCGCAGCTCTGGTCCGATCTTCCAGGATGAAGGACGTCGCATCGAGTTTAAGACCAAGGTTCAAGGTCCAGGGACCGAGGGCGCGCCACAACTTTCAGAAGCGTTGCTCCCAAGTTCAATCTGGGTACCACGCACCGTACTCTGTACACTACGAGAGGGCTTATGATACTCCTGAAAACGTGCTGGTCATGGAGCGTCGGCTGACTGATCAGGAGAAGCGTTTGAAGGAGTTTCGGGCGCTCGCGGACGAGGAGTTCCGGATACGTATAGCTTTCCAGAATGCTTATCGTGTCCTGCGGGCTGAGGCGGAGCTAGCTCTCAAAAACAGGGACGCGAAGAAGGAGCATGATCGAATAGAGGAACTGTATCAGGCACACGGGAAGTACCAAACTCTGTGGAAAGATTGGCACGACATTCGTGAAAGACTAGAAGCTTCGCGGGCGTTGATCTACGACAGTCAGGGATCCTCTGTAAGCGGTGCTAAAGCGCCAGTGCATCTCAAGACCTGTTGAAGTCTGTTGATCCTGCGGAGATTGACGGAGGCTTGATAGCAAGGAGTGCTCCAACCCTCTTGAATTGGAGCTCGCTACACGGTACGGCAATCCTAGATACAGAAACTTCAGCATGCCAGTCCCTACTCCCTGAAGCAGAGCGCCACAACATGGCTTGTGATTCTTCCATTGTTCATGTAATAGTTTTTGTCGTTTGAACTGACTAACGTATAGCACGTGGCCGAGACTCAGTAAATTAGCTACCAAGGCATTCGGAACAATCCCTGTATTCCATGAAAGACTCTGCACCCCATGAGGTTGCGGCCGCAACGAGTTATTGAAGAGAACAACAATGATCCCACACTGAATGATCGATGCATGCACATAACAGCGTCTTCATGATTGGGCTAGAGTACTGAATCGCACTCTTATCAACGAAAGAGCCGACTTGCCTCCGCAATGGGCAAGATCCGATCAACTTTGCGTCATGCGGTGGCCCGCTGCATGCCGCTGTCCACTGATCAAGGAACTCCTTCGGAACGCAACTTGTCGTGTTATACAGGAGGGGCTCGTTAAGCCCGCGAATGAGCTAGCATCGTAGGTAAGGAAAGAGAGCCGATATGCAAGTGCATATGTCGTACGTGGGAACCTCTTGACCATATGTCATGCCATGGAGGCAAATGAAATGTGTGTGGTTGAACGATCAGTCGCATCGTTCAGCAGGGAGATAATGGCTTTGCCTGCAGCCGACCGTCTTTCTTGCACCAGAAGGACCACAAGCCAGCACGAAACGAAATGCGTTCACAATCGGAAGATACTAAGGTGTGCTGATCCACTCTCATTGATGCATGTAGTCCGGCATCCAAGAAAGTCGAGCGAAGGGTGGGCATGTAGGACGTGCGGAACTTCGATTGAAGCATTACTTCGAAGATCCACTTGAGTATCCCGCCTTTGATTGTGCTTCGCTCCTACATGTCAATTCCAGCTCCGCAGCGTGCCGTTCTCCTGCCCCCTTTATCCTTACTCGCGTTCCTCGTCCTGCTACCTTTGCCCCCGCTCGCTTTCACCGAGGCGGCTGCCCGCTTGCGCTGCTTGCTCAACCGCCGCTGCGTCTGCATGTCCAGGCCGCCTGCGAGCATTAAGAAAAGCTGCTGAGATACACCAAAGTCAACAAGCGGATCACTTTTCTCGACTAAAGCCTGGAGGTGCAGCCTGCTCGTATCCCGCATCAAAAGTGAAAGGCAGCCTTTTAGGGGAAAAAAAGATGTGCTCTAATTCGTAGCAAGTTACCGTACGCCACAAGACGGTTCAACTTATAAGCTAATCTCGACTCTGCTCTGCCCTTGATGAAGCGGAGTTCGAGTGTACCGCAGTGTCTCAAAAACATCAAGCGGAGTCGTTTCTTTCCCTGACAAGTCTCAGTTTCATCGGATGCCCTGAGTCTGCCGTCTTCGAATATCAACTTACTTAACACTGTAGGAAACCAATATCAAAGGCAGCTCTGACTATTAGAAGCAGGTGGCAGAGCATTTCGCGGCACCCAATCACCATCCTTCTTGACTGAAGCAGCCGGTCAAAGAGAAAAGTCGGGCGGATCTCGTAGTCAAGGTGCGCATCTCACCTGCCGTGGACGGCGCGACGCTCGCCTCGCCTTCGCTTCCGCTCTCCGTTTCCGCTTCGCTCTGTCCACTGACGTCGGCCCTCTCGTCCGCTCCCGCCACTTGTAACCCCGCTAAGCCGCGCCCGACCTCCGGGATCCCCAAACCCTGGGGCCCGGCCGCGGCCCCGTTGGCGCCCAAACCCTCCCCGTCCTGCCGAGAGTTTTCGCCGTAACCCTCCGCCGAAACCTCCGCCTCTTTGACCGCCGTCGGAGCCCCAACCGCCCGACTCGGTCCCTCCTTCTCACGTGCCCTCGCTTTCAGCTTCGCTCGCCGCAGCGCGGCCGTGTACCGGCCCTTCTCGCCCACTTTCCGCTCGTCTTCTGCTCCGGAGTCGGTTTCGTCGCTCCCAGACGATGAAGCTTCTTCTGAGGCTGACGCCTCGCCGTCTCGATCCCCTTCCGAGAGTCCGTCAGCATGTGAACTGGTGGCCGCGTCGTCATCTCCTTCCTCTGCCGGCTCCGCTTCCGCTTGCTACAAAGAAATCAACGGGCAAGTCAAAGGTGGCCGTCAATCGCTCTGGAGCAACTTTTGGTTGGGACAGCTCGTTCTTCCTTTGAAATGTCAAAGAGAAGAAACTGCAATTCTTCCCATGAACAAGGGCAAAATAATTAAGCGATCCAGTTTTACAAGAGCACCAAGAGAAGAGATAACGGCAAGCAGCCCAACTTAAAAACCCTTGCAGAAGAACCAAAGCCGACGTTGCTGTTTTGGAAGGTCGACGCAAGTCCGCAAGAGCCGCAAAGAACGAAACAACTCTTTCTCGCATTTTTCGAACCAAACTGCCAACCTCCTGGTGGTCAAAAACCTACCCCATCGTTGAACATGCTCAAAATTTTTTTTTCGGCAAGCGACAAGAAAAGGACGGCCACTGAGAAACGACGGGCTGACAAGCAACTTCGATACAACGACCCCGAGAGTCGATGTCAAAGTGGATTTCAAGGCAGGCTCAACATTGAGAACGCGGTTGCCGCTCCCACTCACCGCCTGCTCCAGCTGCTCCTGGTTCTCTTTCGTGAACCCGCTGGCGGCCAGCTCCGTGTCCAGGTTGCGTCCGCCCACTGCCACGTCAGCAAAGCGGGGCCACTCCACGCCGGGCCCCTCGGGGGGCTCCTCCGGCACCCAGTTGAACCTGCGGACCCAAAACCACAATTCAGAGGGTGAGAGCAGTCCTTAAGAGCGACACGAGGACCATCGTTGTGTCCAGGAGCATAACAACGAAGTCTAATCTTTGTGTCTAAAGCCACCTATCGGTGGACTACTTGCACTATAGAACACCGGGGTTGAACGACCGCAACGAGCGCCAAGATTGCAGGGACCTGCAGCGACGCTCCTGCAATGTGAGACCGGCACCCGAGGCTCGGAATCTAAGAGCAGAAAGCGCATGAAGAAATCCAGTTTGGTACAGACGTAGACCAATGCTTCTGAAGACACTTCCACCAGAACCCCGTAAGCCAGAGAGGGCCAGTGGAAAGGCTGCGAACGGCGAAGAAGGGGCTGAGGTGCGTACCTCTTTCCAAAGAACTTGCGGATGCAGTTGGTGTCGCGCTCGAAGTACATTTGCGCGTTCTTGTGCGACGTGGACACCATCTGGGGGAAATCGATCATCGTGATGTTCTCCTCGTCGTCAATCTGGCACACGTGGGCAGAGCAGCGTCAGAGAGAAGACAAGAAAAAATTCCAAAAAATCAAATCATAAGGAGCAAGATTGCCTTTGTGCGCGACATCCTGCGGCATGTCCGTCCTCGTTGAGTGACAGTCGTTGCAAAATAGAGGAAGGACCTCTACACTGTGCGCAGGAACAATGTCAAGGGGCCTTCCAGGGGGCAAATAAAGGGGCGGACACGCCAACCAGATCTCTAATACGACAAATCTCTGGAAGTTGCGGAACCAGATTCTTTTCCATACGGCGATGCATTGCATGGCTGTTCGCGCCAATCGAATCGGAGGAATAGCAACAAAAACCGGCATGCTATAAGCGAGACCGGCACGGCTGGGCGCACCAGCAGGTTGAACTCGTTGAAGTCGCAGTGGATGAGGCCGTGCTCCGCCAGCTTCACGACGAGGCCCATGATGGTGGAGTACGCGCGCGAGTGGTCGTTGATCTCCTTCACTTGCACCCTGCACCGCATGATGCCATCCGCTCTCTTATATCCGTAATTGTTTGTTTTAGGTCTGATACCTGATTGAGCATTTCATCATTGACTTCCTCTTTGTTTATAGCTCCACGAGCTGCTAGAGTTGAGCGCTCTGAGCGGCTCATAGTGGGTGAGGTATCACAAACTCGGAAGTGCAAACCCAATGAGTTAGAGGCGTTTGGACGGGACCCATTTAGGAGTTTGACTTTGGTAGCTCATCGCGCCTTGTGTCAGGGAGAATACATGACGTTGTACATAATTCGCATCTCGTAGAAGAATCATTCCAATTGACTGCCACCTGTTGCTTTAGATAACGGGCATTATACTAATTCACGCTTCCGAAGATTACGTACGGTATGAGCACCCGCTAAACCCAAGCGATCAAAGATCTGTATAGGTTTGAGGTGACTGGATGCTGAGGTACTCACATTGGGTATCCAGGCACAAGGCTCATGAGCACGCAGTGACGGTTCCAGTCCACGGCTCGCGGCACCGGAAACCCGTTCTCGCCTAGGGCCTGCAAGAGGTGTGGCGGTCAGTATCAACGACACTAACGAAGAAAGGGTCTACCTTTTCATCAGACCACTTTTGCATCGCTTCATCTACCTCGGGAAACCGAACCTACAGCTCGTATTCCATCACCTTATATTCGTCAACAAGCATTTGGACAACAAACGACCAGTCCTTACAAGCCCACGCTCTCCTCAGCGAGAAAGGAGAGCAAAGTAAAGCGGGGGTGTCACTGCAAGAGCGCCTACCTTCATGAAGGCGTACTCCTTGAGTGCGGCCAGGCGGCTGAGGTAGAGCCAGCTGTAGTTCTGGCGGTGCTGCAGGTAGTCGCGCTTGCTCTTGACCGCGCGGAACGACGTGCGCCCCAGCCGGTGCAGCTTCAGCGCCATCGTCTCGCCGTTCTCGCCCACCACCTCGAATATGTCTGCACGAACAATCGGAAATGTGATTGATAATTTCCATAACACTAGGTAGGAATTGAGGTCAGGCAGTGGTTTTCCATTCACAGAGCATGCCTGCTCGTAAAAACCCGAGTCCGAAGATACAGACTGTTTTGCCTGGAGCGATTTCGCCGAGATACTCGCTGCAGGGCAGTTTGACAAAGAAATCTCCACAAGCTGACAACATGTCAAAGTCTCCTCCATTTTTGGCGCTGACTCATGCAGCGAGCTTCGCTGAAAGCCCTTCCATTCTCCAGGTTGAAGCTCTGAATTCATTCTGTATCTTGTAGGCCAGGTTCGGCTTTCTATGGTCCGGATCATTCAGTTCGCTTTTGAATGACTTGTTTGTGCAGCATTGAAACTTGCTTGTGAGCAGCCACTATTTATCATAACACCAGATTCAAGATTAAGTAGACAGCCTTCCGTGGCCTTCCAAAAAATGCTTCATGTAAACTTACCAATAAATCTTTACAAGCGCAAGCGTTGACCACATGCGCCAGTGGGGCTTGAGAAGAAAAGCATCAATTACATACACCCTTACCTGACTCTTTGCCAACTCCAATCTGCCTTCCCAGCCCCTGGATGAGACCCCTGTTCACAAGGGTCTTGATGGCCAGGTAGTCATAACCCAGGTTGGTCAAACGGTATCCATCATCTGAAAGAAGGAAGACAAATCCTTAAAATTCAAAGCTTCATCAAGAGCTGCCTGCAACCAGCCGCTAAGATTTTCCACAGAACATCTGCTGGTCCACTTGGTTACATATTTGACTCAATGCTTTCAATCATGAAAGTCTGACAAGGTACAGCAGTGTGGGCATGTGCATCAATCCTGAGGCCAAACCGCCTCAGTCATGACACATCCGAGGATCTCTGGAGCCAACTTCGTCAGAAGCCCTGTCTCACATAGCATGGCAGAAGTTCAACGCAACGACTTCAAAAAAGAAGGCCCAGGCAAGACAATGTTTTATCAAACTGTAAGCTATGTAAGCCTGATCTTCAATCCAGTATTTTCCAAACAGATAAACATTGCTCACACTGCTTCGACTCGTGGTGCACCAGCTTGTGCCTCAGCAGCGTGCGCATGTTCTTAAAAGCGCCCCCCCGCTTAAGCCCCGCAATCCTGTCCACCAGCTCTGATGGCACAATTTCATGCTGCACCACCACAATGCTGAGGTCAGTGCAGAACATGAAAGGAACCGTGAGATTAATCAGGAATCATGGCAGTTACCCCCGATTCGTTCTACTTTACAAACAACTGCAACTGAAAACTTGAAAGGACAGAGGGCACAAGCGGGTTTAGATCAGACGCTCCAATTACGACCACCGCAGTGGCCATTTTTTGTGCTTCTCGAGCTGCCCACAACGTCCAAGGAGCACTCAGCTCATCAGCAGCTGAGTCGTTCAACAAGATTGCCACTTTGTCGACAATTTTCCATCGCAAGTATCCGCAAAGTACTCACACAACCGTCTTAAGGTGGCAAGGGGTGGCAAGGCAAACCCTCATTGCAGGTTCCAAGTCCTGACCACACAATGGACCTGTTCCAAGAATCTTTCGTGCAAACTGCGCAACTTCCCCATAACTTCTCTGACTGATAACTGCAACACGATTACGATGGACACTGATGTTCGCTTTTAGAACCATGTTAAAGTGTTTGCACCAACATCTTCAAACTTTCCAATGTCCCCTGTCTTCATTGGTCCAGGGACTTGGGTGGTGCACAAAAGAAAAGTGTGCTCACGTTCTTTTGCCCCATTTCTACCGCAGTGAGAACTCGGAATTCCTCCTTGGTCATGTACCGAAGCACATTGACATCGAGCTTCATCTTTCCTATCCACTCAAAAGAATCTACAGATCAGAACCTCTGCTGCAATCCAACCAAGCTGACAGACACCTGAGCTGAGGTGATAGCCTTATCCAGTGCGCTGCCAGTGCAAGCCAGCTAGCAAATTGTTCTCCAGCTGCGCCTTCCGACACAAGACCAGATCTGCCGCACTGAGTCTGAAGTGCGCAGCATTAATAAGGTAGCCTGCAGGTGCAGCAACCATTGCCATCCTCGCACAGACCATTACCACATTATGGGCTTCGCAAACAACAGCCATATTCACCGGCGCGCGGCGGGAGTTGGGGAGCAAAAGCAGATGTCCTCGGCCCTGTGCACTGGGGGCCCATTTGTCTGAGAACGGAACCCAATGAACGCCCGGTAACATGCTAACCGGGCGCGGAGCTACTGCTCCCCGACACAGCGTATTAGCAAGTGAGCTCTATCGGACGGCTTAAAAACGCCCCTGGTAGGAACTAATCGAACTGTGATTGGCCAATGGACTGCATCGACGGCTGTCGATTAGGTGCTATTCTGTCGCATGCTGCTTTGGATGCATCAGGCGGCCACGACGCACGTCTTCTTCCCTGCGCTGACAGCAGCTGCAGTGGCAGTGACACTGACTTTCTTCGCTCTTCTGCGAGAAACTGAAAGTGAAGCTTGGAGTTCCCATGGTGCAGTGGTGCGTTCAATCCGTCGGTGCAAGTTCTTCCGTTCGTGCTTCTTCCCGCTTATGATAGAGGTCAGCCAGACGGCACCCGTACTGTGCGTTCAGCGCCTGTACGTGCTTGCTGCGCTTATAACAAGAAGACAATGCTGAAGGACTTGTAAGGAACACCATCAATCATCTATCTGGCGCTCCGCCAAGGAAGTGTTTCGTGCATTCTTGGAACCAACATGGCCTCGACAGCCATCGCACGTTTTAAATGTGGTTCACTTGGGCCCTCTGTCTTGCTCAAACCGTCCAAGCAACCGGCTGCCACTCAAAGGCGTCACCTGGTGGCTGCAAGCCTACACCCACCTCCAAGCCTCTGCCGTCACTGGTCGTCAGCAGGTGATAAGTATACATCATCAGGGCAGCATTTTGCATCACCAATTAGTGCAGATAGTACTAATAGAATAAATGTTTTGAGAAGCCAAAGCACCAGTTTGACAGGTTCAAAAGGGAAAAGGGGGCTGGCAGTGCGAGCCAACCGGACGGATCAAGTGCAGGAGGCGAGCACTGTGCCGGACGCTCTGGCCGCTCAGAGTGGCGCCCTTGCTGACGGCCTGGTGGGAGAGGATGCGGGGGTGTTCGACGTGACGGCACAGAAGACATCGTCCTGGGTTAATTTCACCATCGTTTTAGCTGTAGTGCTGGCCATCCTGTATGTGGTGTGGATAGACCCCACTACTGGCTTTGGCGGGAAGTACATTGATGCATTGGAAGGAGCAGTAGGAGGAAGCCATGAGGTAAACGCTCACCAATACTCCGTGCCTAGATGGCAAGTTCCCAAAGCGATGATTTGAAGTCGTAGTCTTAAGAAAACAGTGGGACTCATAGGTTTTTGTACTGATCACATTCTGACGAGCATGTGCGTGCATCATCCATCGAGCCTGCTGTTTCTAAAGCAGTTTAGTTTTGTGCTTGCCTTGTGAACTATCGTTGTTCGGATCATATCCGAATGCCCCTCCGTCCAAGACAATTCTGAAGTGCATATCCCAGGCGGGGCTTGCGATTGTTCATCCAGTCTATTATCTGTGCAACAAGAAGATCATATCAAAAACACCGCCTTTCTGCAGGCTACTATCATAGCACTCCTCTCAATCTTTGCCCTAGTACATAGCGGGGGGGCCGCACTTAGAGCAAAAGCAGAGGATATCATTGGGGCACGCGCGTACAGGGTACTCTTTGCCGGCCTGTCGCTTCCGCTGGCAGTCTCCTCGGTTGTCTACTTTATAAACCATCGGTATGATGGAACACAGCTTTGGCAGGTGAGGCTTCTGTCTTACTGCCTGGAATTGTGGATGCTCGCTGTCAACTAGGACTGACTCTATTGATTGTTGGATTGTAGGATGTAGGATGCTCTTCTTATAAAGATCCCAGGACGTGCAGGTCACTCCCTACTGATGTTGGGTGTTACATTTCGATCATATGCAGCTCCACCGCGTTAGGCAACATGTGTGAGAGCCTTAAGTACAAGGAGTGCGTTCTGTCCCTAATGTCCATCCGTAATTTACTTCAGCTTCAATTACGTATCAGACCAGGACTTGAACGACCATAACAAGTTGAATGGCCTGAACCGATGATTGATAGCTCCAATTACGGAGTCTCCCACTGGCTCTTTAATTGATAAAGCGACCCTGACAAACGGCATGACCCATCTTTCTCTCTATTCAGGCGTTCTGGGTGCTGAAGCGTCTGAAATGACCGCGCTGATCTTCATCCCACATCTTGAACCTTTGGTCTTTGTGAATCATACTTTTGTTGCTCTCGTTGGCAGCTGCGCACAGTCCCGGGGGCTCACGAGCTGGTGTGGATTGTGTCCTTCATCTCGTTTTTCTTTCTGTACCCCTCCACCTTCAACCTGCTCGAGGTAGCTGCAGTAGACAAGCCCAAGTTGCACATGTGGGAGACCGGCATCCTCAGGATTACCCGTCACCCCCAGGTTAGCGAGCTGGTCGAACTTTGGTTGATCCTCATGAGCTTGTTTTGTTCATATCCATTCCTCTTGATCATTTTTGATCTCGTCATTGTAGACATTAACATTTAACTTCCAGTATTAAGATACTTCGACGATTGCTAGAATCCGTCCACGATCAACTGTCGAGCTCTGTACGCCGTTGTTAGTCAAAACCTTGCTTTTTCGGTCTTGAGGTTGAACCCGCCGAATCGTTCCGTTCTGTTTTGAGGGGTAAGGGTGACTGCGGATATTGGTCGAGGGTAACAATTATAAAGCAGCTTGCACACCCTCTGGTAGCTGGATCTAGCCCTTGATCTTCTTAAGCTTGGCTCTATTGATACCGGTGCCCTTTCGGATGGTCCACATCTTTGCGTTCCTGCCGTTTCGAAGTCGTGTTCTCTGTTCTCCGGCAACATCGTCTGCCCGAATCCATACTGCTCTATCTGCTGCGCTCCGTTCAGATCGCTCCGTCTGCTTAAATCCAGCCTCCCGTAATTCCTCTCTCACCCCCCTTCGCTGGTGCCATTCCTCCAGATGACGGGCCAGCTTTTGTGGTGTCTGGCCCACACTCTGTGGATCGGCAACTCCTTCACGCTCGTCACCTCTCTCGGGCTCTGTGCGCACCACCTATTCGGAGTTTGGCACGGGGACCAACGGCTAGAAGCCAAGTACGGGGACGCTTTCCGAACGGTCAAGGCGCGCACAAGCGTTGTGCCCTTCCAGGCAATCATAGAGGGCCGCCAGAAGCTCCCACAGGATTGGTACAAAGAGTACCTTCGGGTGCCGTACTTTGTTATCGTCGGGTTTACGCTCGGGGCGTACTTTAGCCACCCTCTGATGCAGCAAGGGAGCTTCTGGCTGCACTGGTAGTATGCGGCCGCGGAAACTCGATGTATTGGTTGCCGCTGAGTTACGCCGCCTTTGCAGCCAAGGTTAAGGGGACACTATTGTTCGTTTTCGCCTCGGAGACTAGATCAACCTGTTGGCAACGACAGATTGTGGTCCCCAAGATCCATCTGGGTCATGCAGTGTGCCTTCTCGGCAGCTTTCGAGTGTCCGAGTTGACAAATGCAATCGTTTTGTGAGGTTAAGGTTCCTCTAGACTCGATCATGCTATACAAAGAGACGAGCCGCCTTCGGCTTGTACACTCGATGATAGTACGTCGGAATGTACTCACATGCGTTAGGTCGAGGATTATCATGTATACCGTCATGACTGAATACTGCCGCTGAGCACCATTGCAATCAAGCTCGCCGTTGCATGTTTGATCAGCGCTAAGGACTTGGATCGTACATGCATCTGCAAACACCGACGGTCGGACTCCAACTTGGATCATCGACTGTATCTAGATTACCTATGTCGCTGTGTAAAGTGACTTGCGGCCGGGAGGATATCAACCGCGGCAACCGTCGCTTGTGCACATTACCAGCCTAGGCTGGTATTGTGCTGCTTATCCAGCTTGATGGCAACCGTTGTCAGCTCATGGACCACGGGTTGAAATGGGCCCCTTGAATACACGTTTCTCAAGATTAGTCAGACAGCAGGCCGTGCAACTTAGAACTGTACGAGAGGCTCAGACCGACCATGCATGCAATGATTATGGCAATCCTCCTGATTGGACTTCTATTTCCTCAAGATTCGTATGTGTTCTACGGTCTGAACAACGTCTTCCAATAAATCCTAAAATAATTGACATAGTGAATCAAGGGGTTCCGCGTGTAACTGAATACTTCCAACATTCAATGGGGTCAACATTTGTCCATGATACATCGGTCTCTCCGCCCTGGCTCGCGCTTGCGCATTTGCGCAGAGTACAAAGAATTTACCATCCGAATGGTTGTCACAACCTTGCCTTCTCATCTGCCTCGCTCGCCGTCTTGGGCGTCTTTTGCTCCTCCTTGGGAGGTCTAGGGATGTTGTAGTACTCTGTCGTCCGCCCGTACGATACACCGCCCAGCCTCGAAACAGGAGAGTACTTCTTGAGGTCGACAACGTCGTGGCCGGAGTGCGGCGATTTTGTGGCGACCTCCTCGTGCATGTGCGCTAGGAGCACCTCGCCCACGACGATCATACCGGTCGCCTTGCCCGTACTGTTTGATGGAAAAGAGGAGCAAACGGTGGTCAGAAACGCCGTCCGTTGGGGACCCGACGTTCCGCAGCGTCCTGGGGTGTGAGTGGAACAGGAGTGCAACACAAAGGCTCCACTGTTAGCAGCCGACTCAATTCCTCGCAGAGATAGGAGACAATTCGACGTTCGAGTAGAAAGTATGAAGGGCTTTTCCGGACAAAGTCAAGCTTGAGCTTTCATCTCCTAGACGTAAAGTCTCAACCTGATCGACGGGCTCAAAAGGTGAACTTCGCATTTCGGGTGTAGGACGGCGGCAATGGCTTCGCTGGACGAAACTCCTTTCATTAGCCAGGGCGTCCGGTCTGGAGAGCTCTAGAAGATATCTAATCGTCAACCGGAGGCAAAAGGACAGGAAAAACTGCAGGCTCTTGGATAAGGGTACAATCTGCACATGCAGTCCTGATAAAGCCGCAACTTTGTCCCTTTTACCATGCACAGCAGAACCGTCTTCCGGTGTCACACCGCTCAAAAACAAGCGCGCACAACCAGCTGAAACAGTGGACGAACGAAACGACGCTTCTTTGGTGACAGGCGGAAAGTGGCCAGTAAGCGCAACCCTTTGTCGAAAGGACAATCCTACGGAGCGGCCAAGATACGGTCGAGCCTACCATTGAACGGCGACTCGCTTATTTGAAGCCAGAACGCGACGTCACCGTCCAAGTCGGTCGGCTGACTCTTTTACAGAATCACGACCTAAAGGAGCCGGCGACATTCTTCCAACGAAGGAAGTTGATCAAACTCTGGGAGTGCAACGATCTGACCGGAGAGAACAGCTCCATCAACTCATAAGGTGTGGAGCCGCACAAGACTGGTGTAAACTAGTTATGACTTCTCACGCCGTCTCCTCTTGTGCTGCCAGTGAGAACGACTGTTCTCGAAACCTGACTGAAGTAGACTAAAAGGCCGCACAAACGTGGTCAAGCCCTTTGCTTAGATCACCTAGGTGGCTACCAGATGACGATTGACCTGACATGACCATCGACTTGAGAGTTGTTCCGACCAGCTGAGATCCTGAAACGAAGGTAGAGCGCCCCTCGACTCAGTTTGCAGGTCAGGACAGAAGTTGGTAAACGATAGGAGGCGGTGTGTCGAAGAAACCTACTGGTTCTTGATCTCGTAGGAATGAACCAGCTTGCACTCGAAATGCACCGCCGACTCCTTCACTCGGGGTGGCTTCACCTGCAGGTTTTGGGAGGCTAGACTCAGAGGACTCACAAATACTCCCTTTCAAAGAAAACCTGAGGTCAGCTTCCTCAAAAGTGACGTCGGATCATTGGCTACAGCGCCCTACTGAAGAAGGTTCGAAGCATTTGAGCAGAATATGTTCCATCGTGAGGGCAGTAGCCCGCTGATGGATTACATACGAGACGACGATGCTAGGAGAGATCAGAAGTGTGTTGATCGACCTCCTAGAATTGTGTTCGACCAAAACAACCAGATTCGTGACTACCAGAAGCTGCTTGCCAAGATAGTCATCACACAGCTCGCGGGTGCACCACCTTTTTATCTTCGTCGAACTTCAGAAAGCTGGGACCATTACAGCATGGTTTGAAGGGAACGATCTTTTGTGAAGTAAGGGCAGTACCTTGACTGACTCCATGGGCGTCAGGCCAGACAGTGTCATCTCGTTTATGCCCCGGTCGTACGGCCCGCACGTGAAGTTGGCAGCCTCCACGTACCATTCGTTCATGATGTTCACGACAAATTCCCTGCGGTTTGGTGCGGAAGGCATTCAGCAAGCCCAGTGAAGGCAGAACAGCTCTCCAAAGGTATGCAGCTAACAGCTCATGCCCTGACAATCCAGGTCATGATGCACCTATGAGTGCTCCTGATTGAAAACAATCATCAAACACATGCAGAAGGGACTTTCAGGCCGCTTCGACAGCAAAGAACCTTCAAGCTCAGCCTGGCTTTGAAATGACTGACTCCTTACAGCGAGTTTCCGAGCCTACACACGCAAAGTAGTCTGTTCTCCATCACCACTGAATAAGCGAGGCGCCGCTACTTACCCTGTCTCCAGAATGTTCGCAAGCGTATCCTTCTTTCCCCCTGTGTCCTTCTTCGCTGAGCTGTACGAGTGTCCAATGACCACCATCGGCGGATCATGTGACATGGCGTTGAAGTAACTGTAGGGGGACAGATTCCCTGCGCCGTTCTTGCTCAGAGAAGAGACGAAAGCAACGGGCCGCGGCACGACCGCGCTGATCATGAACGGGTACATCGCATCACCCAGCTCAGCAGGGTTCAGAGCTAAGTACTTGTCACTAGTAAAGGGCGATGGCTGCTTGTCCCCAGGTTTGTAATCAGGGTGCAACGTTGAAACCTCTTCGATCTGGTTTCTGTGGCCGAGTATGCGCCGACTCCATGTCGGATTTCGGAGAAGGGAAACCAAGATTCCTGATGCGCCCAGCGCCCCAGCTGCGAAGGCTGTCAGGATGTTGCCTTGGACCGCCATTTGGACACCTCTCAGCTTGCCGGTAGATCGGCGCTTCCCAAGGGCAGCCTTCCTCAAAACAAGCTCAGCTTGGTTTCCAGATTGAACCCAGGAGGGCCTTGTAAGACGATGTGCAAGGACTGTTGGAGAATAAACACCCTGCTTTGATTGACTCTGACGACTGACACGGAACTGAATAGACTTATTGGACAAGGACTTGGCAGCAGCTAGTTCCATGCCACATACTTCACTGGAAAATATGCAGATGAAGAACCAAATTTGAATCAGACTACAGTTCTTTCCCAGAACGATACTTCAGCTTCACTGCTGCACTTCTTGCTCCCTGCATGCATCAGCTAGCTGTCAATGTATCTACAAGACGATCGGAACAGCTTTGGATTCTAGTGGAGAAGGGCGGTCGTTGGCAGCTTGTTGAAGTTGTTCTTCCCAGCACCGTCTGTCAAGACATTGTTTTGCAGGCGCCACCATGCACTAGGTATCCAGCTCCGCTGCTGCCCCAGCCCAGCCCAGACCTCCATATTGCAATATATATCTAATATGTTGTGCCAAGAAAATATTTTTTCAATACACAAAATTTTCAATTCCTTAACACGCTTTAGAACCGGCAGCGAAACGGTGCAGGCCAAGTTCCAGGCATTCTTCATCCCGGTACGTCTCGCTGGAGTGACGGTTCTTTTACATCCAACAAAGAAAGAGAAAAGACGAGAAAAGAATTTCAAAGAGATCCTTTCAGGTTTCACCTTTTACTATTAGATAGTGGGAAAAGGGTATACCGGTATGTAAAATTCAAACTTTCCTTAGCCGTGTCAGCATCTCCTTTCAATGTTTCATGAGAGTGCCCGATCGTGCTCTGTTGCCAGTGTTGGACGAGCTCTTCTTCCAGAGAGTTTTCTAGCTTAGCCGCCTCTCCTTTCTGTTAAGGCCTTGCTGGCTGAGCAAGCAACATTTCCTAATCGGCGCTGGTGTCGGATAATAATCAGTACGGACTGGGGCCCGAAGGGTGGAATTCAAGGGACTGGATAATGGCAGACCATGACGATGATCTTCATCAGTTGCTCGACAGTAAGTTCGTCATTGCTATCCAGACGACAATCTGTGAGGTTTATTCCTTGCTGCATCGTTTGATACATAGTGTATCTGCTCTGCATCTCCGCACCCCATTACAAAGCTTTGCTTTGCACCTCGGAGCACCAGCAGTACTCGTACCAAAATAGCGTTCAAATGCCTCCGCTGACTTTGTACGAAGATCATATGGTCAGCATGAACTCTGACTGCCATTGCAGGCGCGCTGGACGGCTTCACCAAAGTGGACTCAAGAGCAGCAGCCTCGGGCAGAAAAGATCTTCCTCTGAGAGGTGACGCAGCAGTGGCATCTACGTGAGTATCACGCTGTCCTTGATAATCATTTTGCAGTATGCTTGAACAGTGTGGAGACTACCTGCCGGTCATTGATTCTTTTCCACCTGCCCATGCCCAGTTGTTGAACCGATGCAACTGTCATCTTACGGTTTGGCAGGAACTTTCAAGCTGGATTAGCAGTGGCAAAAGGTATAACCGACGATACACAGAAGAGGATGACTATGTTGCAGATCATCTGCTGCATACGAACTCAATGCCAAGCAGAAAGAGAAGCAAGCTGTGCAAGGCCTGGGGTCCGGAGTTGGACTACGCCAGAAGAAGAGTGGTGAGCATGGGATTAGGCTGCGAAGTGTGCTTCTCGCTGTTTTTTAAAAATGGTACATGAAGACCTTGTGTATAAGTCTATCTAGATTCATCATGTCAAAGGGATTGGTTGCTTATTGCCCAATCGCTTAGGTTCTGTGTCCTGCCTAGGATATTCCCCTCAGCTCCATCAGCATTTTGCATGCCTTCTTGTTTATGATTCTGAAGATATCAGACCTGCTAGTTTTGCAAGCTCCATATTAATGATGTATAAGCACTTTGAGTCTACAAAAACTAACTTCTCCTTGCAGGAAAAGGCTCAGGGAAGAAGGCGGCTCCAGCCGGTGCTTCATCCAGTAAGTCTGAGGGCTCAGAGAGTGGACGAAGAGCGCGGGGTTCGGAAGCGGGCAAGACAGTGGAGGCCCTTCATGAGCAGACTCGGCAGACAGTAGAGGTATGAAACTGCTCTAGGTCTATCAATTGAGAAGGCGCAGTTGTTGGCAGTAAGAAAAGATACAGTTGAGCAGCAACTGGTATGACCAGACAAAAGGTATCGGATGCAGGCCACCACTGCTTTGACATCATTGTCATATGACGATCTCTCACAGGAATTCATTTTCCTTCCTTGCAGGGCATGGATCCTGGTGGCGCAGAAAACTTGGATGAGTTGATGGCGCAGCTGCAACAGATGGCAGGAGGCGAGGCAAGGCACTTCTGACTTCCTTAAGAGCAACTTACGCCTTCGAGAACGGGCTGGTTATTGGTTGTTGGTTGTTGCTTCGGCCCTGCTGAGAGCAAGAAAGATCGAAGTGATTGTACTGCTGGCTTGCCTCACGGAAATCTTCGTGACGTCCTTACAGAAAACCATGTCGTTTGCTACCCGCACTAGAAGTATGGCAATCCAAATCTCGTACAAGGGAAAGCAATCTTGAATTTGCGTGATACTCAACTCCGAGTTTGATGGCTTTGCTGCAGGATATGCAATCGCTGATGGATAACATGATGAAGCAACTGCTGTCGAAAGATGTGCTCTATGAGCCTATGAAGGAGATAGGGCGGCGGGTAAGATGGAGACCTGCATCAACTCGATTCTTCCGACTCTTCCTTTGTCGAGACAGTCGGCACTTGCTGCTCGTATGTAAGAAGTAGAGTACTGCGCCCCAAAGAAATCGCCGACCAGATAGCGGAACCTCTTGTAGGGAAGAATGGTTCCAAATGTTTTGGTTCAAACAGGGCACTTGAGTGGTGGACTGTTGAGCATCTTGTGTACTTTGGTTGCTTCGTCTTGGTCCCTGCACTGCTTTGTCTTCGTTCCGCTTAAGACTTGCTGATCAAGAATTGTCATCACGTCTGCAGTATCCTACCTGGCTTCAAGAAAACGATGCGAAGCTCAGTACGGAAGACAAGGCACGGTACGGAAAGCAGTACCAGTACATTCAACGGGTGAGTCTGACAATGTCTTCCGTACCTTCAAGTGCGGCTTTTTCGAAAGTGGCAGACGACACGGCTCTCGTTCAACGCTATGTCGCCTAGTGAACCAGGAGCCTTAGTAATTTGACTTTTCATCGAGACCTTTGAGCTGTCTTAGTGGCAGCTTTTTTAACTCCGAGCCGAATCAGAGCGAAAGGCCGGTCGTTGTTGGCTTTGCCTTCTACAGGTGCGAAAATCCCAGCTGTCTAACTTACTGCTATTCGTCTGTTGCAGCTTCTCCATGTCTACGAAAACGACCCGGATAACTTCGAGCAGGTTACCGCTCTTATGCAAGAGGTAGGGCCGTCTTAGAATCTTCTCCGACCAGCTCTGCAGTTTCCCAATGCTTTCCGCTACGAGCTTCGACGAGATGATTTTGTAGCTATTTTCGCTTCATCTTCTTTGCTCGGTAGCGTTTTGCAGATCAGATGGGGTAAGCAGCTGCGAGACTGACTGCGTGGGTGCTCTTCTGTGTGCAGATGCAAGAGTGTGGACATCCACCTGATGAGATCATTCAGGAGCTGGCACCAGGAGTGGTTTTTGGGGAGGACGGGATGCCATCGTGAGTTGAAAAGTTATTGTTTTACGAGGCTGTGCTTCGTTTCGAAATTGTTTGGAAAGCGTCCTATGACAGGCGCTCCTGCTTCGCTTCCTCGCTGCTTCTGTATTTTAGAGAGTGCGGGGGTTCATCTGAACATTGCTGAGATGCAGATTAGAAGGTAGCCGCGCATTTACACCTCACTCTGATCTGGTTCTGATGATCGGGGTTTGTTTGGCATCGAACCTTTGTTGAAAGTTTTTTCCTTGTGCTGTGCCCAAGCTTTTGAACAACTGAAGAACATGCACCGCCAAAAGTGTTGATCTATCTTTGATGGGCTTTGCAAAAGTTGATCGGGTAAATGTGCAGATTGCCGGATCTTCTGGGCGCTGGCACGGGAGGTTCTGGGCCGGGTGGTCAACCAGACTGCTCAATCATGTAGATAGACATGAATATCGCTCATCTCAAAACTTGTGGAGTCCTGGTGTCAATTTATATGGTTCGTAAAGTCGCTTCCGCACAGCTTCATGCCAACACTTGAAGTGGAAACTTTGTCTTTCTCACAATTTGATCCAAAGCAAGCCTTGAACTAAACATAAAGAAGTCGATCCACCTCCTGCAAATAGCTTCTTATGCATGATGCCATCATGTCATGTGCTCTCGCTCAAATACGTTTCCATGTACCTATAAGCTTTACTCTGAACTCCTTCTTAAGCATCCTACGCTTGTAGCATCTGCTGGCCAGCTGCCAATGGAAATTAGAAGTTAGGATCGATATTGTGACAGAGCATCAACTCTGAACCGAGGCCGGGGCCAGCATGCGTGCATGGGACAAGGATGAGCCAGGCCGGTTGAAGATGTGATGTGCATAGGCTATAGCTCGAGCCTGGCGGATAAAATCAGGGCTGCGACAAGAAAATATGCCAAGCAGATATTCTGGCATTCGAGCATCTAAGTGCCCGGTGCCCAAGCACTGGGCTCCTCGATGCCGTTTATTGCTACTTCGCCTGAGTTGTCAATATTTGTATGGGCCCCGGTTCATACAACTCCGAGACCAAAAGCTTATATAAGCAGTCCGCACTCGAGAGTCGAAGCGCGGTGCATTCTGGAACAGAGCACCACTTTCCTCGACAGATGATGGAAAGAAAGACGGACAAAGGAATTTGCAGATTTCAATTCAGCTGAGCAGCTTCGCCTGGCAGTGGCAATCAAGCACTTAGTACTTGGGGAGGCGCAGATTGAGAGAGCAGCCAATTGTTGCACGTGAGGCTGATCTGCAATTTGTTCATAATACAAGACCGAATACCAAGCCTAAGGGGCAGACCTCTCATTCAGCACATTGCAAGGAGATTGTCGGGCCAAAACAACCCGATAGAAGGGATCAAAAGGTGGACATTGGAACAGAATTAAAGCAGAATCTCACAGCGACCATCCAGGATCTGCCACGATGAATGACGCCGATGTATCCAAGCAGATCCAGCAGATGGTGCAATTCATAAAACAGGAAGCAGAGGAAAAGGCCAATGAGATCGCGGTTGCAACAGAAGAGGTTAGTTCCAAAAATTCCGATTGCAAACAGCCGGACTGGACGTATATTGAGCCTGTGCTTGAGGTCATTCTACATTCTTCCATAGATAGGTTGCTTGATTGGAAGCTCTTTTAGAAGGCTCTTACCTGATCAGGACAGAATACGGTAGATTGCCTTTCTTATACAGCCTTCCACTTGGTGGATTCTGTTGCTTGTTGAGCCCTGCGCAATTTCCGGCGAGCCTTGCCAACCCTAACAGCTTGAGCAGAGGTGCTCCCAGATTCGAAGGGGTTTATGGACTTGCTGGGCTTGGAGTAACTCTGAGCTCTCACAAATCAACAGGGCCTGATTATGTCCTTTCACTTGAAGGGAGAATTGCTGCCTCGCCGTTTGGTTTGCAAACAGATCAGAATGCAGCATTGATGCAGATATTCTGCAATACTCATCTGCTTGCTCCGAAGGCTCCAATTATTCTGCCCCTTGCACTTGTAGGGCATCATTGGATATCCATATGCAAAGCGAATGGGCTCTTTTTCCTAACATCAGGGAAGATGCTTGCTGCATGAAGTTGTTGTCCTGCAGTATGAATGAGCTGACTGCTTGAGCTGTTCTTTGACTGCCAACGAGCCATGCGCAGACGGCAGACATCTTTCAATCAATGTACCTTTTGCAGGAATTCAACATCGAGAAATTGCAGCTGGTAGAAGCAGAAAAAGCAAAGATCCGCAAGGAGTATGAGCGGAAGGAGAAGCAAGTGGAGACCAAGAAGAAGATTGAGTACTCCACACAGCTGAATGCTGCTCGCCTGAGGCTCCTCCAGGCACAGGACGACATTGTGAAATCTGTCAAGGAACAGGCTGATAAGCAGCTGGCTACAGTTGGAACAGGCGACTCGTACAAGAATCTGCTGCAAGGGCTTATTCTGCAGGCAAGTCAAATCCAATGAGGGGCTGCAAAGGCCAATCCAGCCTGAGAGGGTACTAGCTGAATTGACAAACGAAAGGTTTCTACTTTCATATCATTCAGATATGTGATGAGCAGACCAGGGGCAGCTTTTAAGTCAACCTTGCTAGGCGTCCCCTTTTTGAGCAGAATTTTTGGCCCTTGCATCTGCAGATCAGCGGGCCCTGTCAGTGGTGCATCTTTTGTAGTCAGAGACCCAACACTATGAGTGTGTCCGCTGCGCCATCAACTTGCATTCTTATGTTCAGGGGCTGCTGAGGCTAGAGGAGGAGTCCGTACAACTTCGTTGTCGTGAAGCTGACCTGAAGGTAGTTCAGGTATGGTTTCAAAGGTCTTCGCATCTTGGGACGTGGTTTGCTGCCCTGCACTCCTACTGAAAGCCTTCTGCTATGCTTGTATGCAAACAAGGTGTTGTCTTGTTGGGAACACACAATGCATCGAACTTGAATTTGCGGCCCTGAAGAGTTCTGTCACCAGGTCTGACACTGCTCTCGTCCTGGTGTCCAGTCTGTCCTCGACCCGGCAAAGAAGGCTTATGCGGAGAAGACCGGGAAGAAGGCCACCAGCATCAACGTGGATTCAAGCACGTTCCTCCCACCGGCCCCGAAGTCTGGGAGTCATGATCCCGCTTGCAGTGGCGGAATTGTGATTGCCTCGAAGGACGGGAAGATTGTTTGCAACAACACGCTGGATGCCAGGCTCGAGATCTCTTTCAACCAGAACCTGCCAGCCATCAGGAAGGCTATGTTTGGAGGACACGAGCGCGCTTGAGCATGGCACTCGTATTCCAGGTAAAGCTTGACAGTTGGGCTGCCTGAGCAGGCAGTAACTGACAAGGTGACCAACAATTCTTGCTAGAGCCTCTAGCTTGTCGTACATACTCAAAGTTTCCAGGAACAGTGCCTGCTCTAACGTTCAAGATGGGTGGCAGAATCGTATAGTCTACGTGTTGGTCCTTCCTTCAGATCCTTAAGAATATCCTATGTGAAACTAAGACGAGAGTACTTAACGACCAACAAGGAGGTTCATTCTCGCTATTGCTTGTTTCATACACCTTACAAATGTTTCTTTGATCTCTCTTCTTGCTGGAATTCGGACATTAACCACAAGAGCGAGATGGAAGACATTCCCATGAGGATTGGCGGTCAGACCAATTTCTGACTCTGCAGCCGGTCCTCTTCAAACATGCATTATTGTCCTCTACCTGCACAATACTCAAGAGCATGTGACGAAGATGCAATCGACTATGATGTTCTCTTGTCAAACGCCGTAGCCACATGGGCCATAGCTTCCATGGCATACATGGGAATTAATGTTTGAGTTTTGAACGCCTACGTACCCTACCGAACCTGACTTGTGCATGCTCCCCTAGTCCAACCTAGCCTGGCAACAGCCTGTCAACGTCGTAGCATTTAGCGAACTTACCACGCGAGTGAGATTACTATACACTATCGTAGCAACAGACTATAGCCTAGCAATGATACTTTCTTTCCTTTACCTGCACACACGGTTTACTACATGAAAAAAGACGAGATTGCCTGATTTGCTCCTCTCTCGGCTGTGCGTCACGCGTGGTCATGCAAGACTTCTGTAAATCGACAACGTGCAAGTGGTGACGTACCCCGCGCGAGACATGCGTCTCAACTTACATGAAGATTTGGATAATGCCATAAACTATATGCAATTGTACGGCGACATCACATAATGGCGACAATTGTGCCAACTGCATTCAACATACTCCATATGCGTCTCACTGTATGTTCGGTATTAAAGCTAGGTGCCTCGATTGTTGGCTTCGCTGCTTGCAAGAATCATGCAAATCGTTTACCGGTACGTATTCTCAACCTTGTGTGATCTACGGATGTACCGGAAACGATCGCTAATCATTGGCCCAGGTCGATCTGGGACAATAAATGTGTAAATAATCTCTTTGATAGGTATTCGCACCTAGTTACGTAGGTAATCAGATCGCCTATCCACTTGGATTCCAACTAGCAGCCCCCATGCGTCTCTAAGTAAGCAACATGCTATCCAATCACCAATAGATATGTCTGATGGGGGCCGGGCTGACATGCATGTTGTGTACTTGAATAGCTGATGCAGTAAGAACCAAGCCGGATATGTTGAGGCTGTGCATTTTCAAAGGAACTGCCAGCATCGACCTTGTCTCAAGTGCCACTATTTACGCAACCATGCCAGCATCAACCTCCTTTCCGATGAAAGGCTTTGACGCAAACTCCTCCTCCTCCTTCGGCTTATGGACAGTGACCACATCAGGCAGCGGCTTGGACGGCCCTTGCTTGCCCTTGGGATCCCAGTCGAGCATGATCTTGACCTTGATACCCAAGACGCCCTGCCTCAACAGCACGTGCCGCACAGCAGCGTCGATGTAGTCCTGCAAGACAAGCAAAGCAAACATTTAGTCAGAACTGAAAGAGGAAGCCAGCGTGATCCGACCGGAAGAGGACAGAATATTAGCTGGAAGGGCCTGAGCACAATTCCGGACCCTAATAGACGACCTCGTGAAGTGCACCATTGTGAAAACCTCAAGGTCAATCCCGTGAATCCAGAAAGAAAGGATGAATGAAGGTCTGCATAACACCATCAAGCTAGAAGCAATCAATGTACTGTAGGTACGATCTGAGAGTCGGAAGAGCCCAACTCACGTTTACTGGGCTTCCGGAAGAGATCATGTACCCGTCCTTGAACTTCATGGCCTTGGCACGCTGTGCTCTAAGCTTGCCGCTGACAATAACCTGCACGTGCAAATAGGATCCGTTCAACTGAGGTCAAAGTTCTTCTTCCAGCTTGCAGGGAAACCGTCAGCGAAGAAGTCAGTTTCACTTCCACAGCAAATGTGGCAATAAATCCAGAACCAGCCGTCTCTAACCTTGTCTAACCTTGGGGGCCAGGCAAACAAGACCACTGTAAGCCAGTCTGCCTGTGATATGTAGACTTCCACAGAAGAGCGAAGGGCGGAACTGAGTGCAACTCTGTGCATTTGATATGGGGACAGTCAGCTCTCTTTGTTCCTACTCCAGGAAGCCCCAACGACAAAGTACCATATCTGACACTTCCGTAACCCCTCTGACACTTGTACACGTTCTATTTGCTCGCTGAATTGATGACATCCTCAAAACAATTCCTTCAAGTGCAGCAGCCCTGCCCAAGCTGCCAAAAAGATTCCTGGAATAGATGCCTTTCAATGTGCCAAAAGATTTACAGTTCTACTGCATTTCAGGAACGTCACTCTCCTGCAGTGGCTACCGACATGCTGCAAGTCTCCTCTCCATCGTTTTCCCCACTGATCCAGAGGCAAAGACCCCCGGCGCAAAGTGCACCTTTTTAACAAAGCCGAACTACCTACCCCCCAACCAGCCTGCAGATGCTCTCCGTCGCACAACCCAAACTTGCCCCCGAAAGCCCGATGCCAGTCAGCACTTACCCCCCTCCCAAACAAAAGATGCTCCCCTAACAGAAGCAGACTGCACCTTTCTCAACAAAAATTACTCTCATGAGTTTGTCGCTCACCTCGCAGCCCTTGGCCCCGCTCTCCATGATGAAGCGCAGCACACCGTAGCAGGCCCTCCTGACGGCGAGCCCTCCCAGCAGCTTGTACCGCAGGGACTCCGCCTGGGCAATGGCGCACAGCCCCCGGTTGGCCACCTTCTCCGCGTACAGCTCCACCGTGTTCTCGGGGAAGTTGAACCGCTTCTGCACGACCGAGGTCAGCTCACGGATGCGCCGGCCCTTCTCACCTGCGAGAGGAAGTTTTGCTGAGCTTTGCAAGGAATCTAAGGCTGGAAAAAGACCAGCGGCAGGCAGAAAGGGTATTTAGATCTTGAAAGAACTGGGATGGTTCCTACAAAGACAGGGCAGCTTCCAATCCTCAGGGGAGACGATGCTTCCAGGCATGCTTGACAAATGAAGGTGGTCCTCCCCAGTACCAAGGTAATAAGAGAAGCTCCCGGGACGGGCAGGCACAGACGAAACGACTGCAACCCTCAACTAGCCTGCTGCAAAGCTTAGCAAAAGGGTGGGCCGGTGAAAGTTGTAGAACCGCGTTCTATGTTAGAAGATTGCTGCCTCAATTGAAATGTTGTACCCTGGCTCTTGAGCTCCTTGCACAGTTCCAAAGAAAGTTTGCTGCACCACAGCAGCTCCCTGAGGATCTGGGGACATGATTTGGGCACAACCCTGACTGTTTTGCATCCTGCCCGGACTATCAACAAAGGTGCAAGCCAATACTCCGATCAAAACCCTGCTTTTCCCATTGCAAAGTGAAGAAGCAAGGCTTGCCTCCTCACTCCTCCATGTAATTCCAAATTCCCCACTTATAGAGAACTTCGATTCCAAATTACTTCTTCAGTACTCTTTTGCATACTTTAGCGAAGCTGGAAATCTCAAATCGCTTTAATAGACTCCTCTGGTGTTCCTCGCTGCTCCTTGGATTCTGAGTTTAGAACTCGCTGTCTGTCAGTACCCAGTAAAAGCAGGGTTGCACAAGAAGTTATCGACGCCCTTCCGCACAAGGAACCCCCCGCATGACAAGTTTCATCGGCAAGGACTTGTAAGCGGTCCCAGCTCACTCCTCAACCCTTGACCACGACTCTGGCCTCCAGGCTTCTGCTTGTGCAACGTGCTACCCATGCATGCTTGCAAAGGCCCTCTTCGCCTAAAGCATGGGCAGAGAACCTCGACAGCGAGGCCGCACTTTAAAAGGCAGCCAAGGTGCACACAACTGGTCTGTAGGTACTGAATACCTGCTTGCACCATTACCACATGCGCTTGCCATCGCCTGCCTCGGTTGCGCCGGCCCCTGACAGGTGCCCCTGATACTATGGCCCACTTTCACAATACGGAGTCTGTTGTGGGGTGCCATTTATCAGGTTCAATCCAAATATGTCACAGCATCCACTCGGAAGCAGCAGACCGGACGCTTACCTAGGACGTTCTGTGTGCGAGTGGCCCTGATGATGATCTCCGTGCGCATGGGGGTGACACGGACCTCCACGCCCGAGTACCCATCCTCTGCCAGCTCGCGCGTAAGCATCTCGTTCAGCTCCGCGTAAAACACTCCATCCGCCACGAACTGCAATCATGCTTCGCAAATCCCTCAGGTTCCAGAGAGCAACGACCGATCCAAATGGGTGCATCTGATGAGCGGCTGAGAATCCGGATTGTGGGGCTACCCGCCAACGTTTCCCATCTTCCGGCCTATTTCAAGTTCACCTTTCTCTCCAGCATGATGCAAGGATGCAACAACCAACAACCATTACCATAACCACGACAAAACCTTAAGAAATCCCGTGTGCCTCACCTTTCTCTTCTTGCTGATGTTGGCCGCCATGTTTGCTGCTTGCAAAAAGCACCTGAAGCTGTGCTCTTAACACAACCTCAGGCAAGGGGCGCCCCTACAAAGGTTGGTGGTCTCGAGCCTTGGTTGGCGAGAAAGAGGCACAGGTTGGACCGGGGAGTCATCTTCCCCTTCTCATGAGTGGGTTTGCTCGCAACCCAGTTTCGCAACCATCATCGAGAAACAGCGCGTCGAAGTATTTTCAGGTCCAAGGAGGGTTTGAAAATTTCGACGTCGATGAAAAGTTGGAACGTCACCGTTCGTAGCCTTGGCCTTGTTCAGTGTAAATCTCTAGCCTATTAGGGTTCGATTGCAATTTGCACTGCCGTAAACTGCACAGTGCTCAGTATAGGAATCATCTGCCCATCTTTGGCGTCCAATGGGTAGCCTTAGGGGCGTCCAGCATGGGCGCGCAAATGCTTGTCTTCCTCAGAGGTCTGATTTCAACCAGCTCTACGTTGAGCACGTGGAAGACGAGAAACGGAGCCGTGTGCCTGTGATAAGCTCCTTTTGGAGTGGGATGCAATGTTGTTGGGAGAGGGGAGCACATGATCAACATTGGGCAGGTGGCGACCATGACCAGCAACTGGGGCCTTGCAGTTTCAGCTGCTGACGTGCCTCCTCCTGTTCTATGTATGCTTATCTCTGAGCTGAAACACTGCAGCCTGTTTCTCTTTTAGCCAGTTGCAGTAGTCCTGTTTGGCAGCCTGAGATGTTCTATACTGATTGCATCGCTTCTCATGTCAAGTAGTCATGCTGCTCCCTAATGATGTGCTTTTTCATTCATTGATTTGCTGAATTGAGCGTTTTTGCACGAATTACTACTCAGCTTCATAATGACACTGAGTGGGACCGGGCTATGTCAGGTCGACAACCCTCTGTACCGCCCTCCTTCGTAAGGATTGTTCTTACAATGTGGACCGCGCAATCAAGTTGTGTTTGACTGTTTGACTGTGCCCACGACAAACCCCTTTCGTTTGGTTTTGTGAAGTTGCATCTTTGTATTTTTGACAAGCCTTTGTCATTAACCATGTTCGAAAGTCAGAATATACTTGGGTTGCATCACTCCTAAGTAAGATACAAGGGTCGGTCATGTGTACAAGTATTCCTGCTTTACTTCGTGGTGCCTTTTGGCTCGACGTATCTTGACTTTTCCAAGGGCTTCACCTTTGTTGGAAAACCAGGTTTGGATGCACAACTTAGTGGGCCAGGTTCTGTATGATGCCCACGTGGTGCCCGGCCAAATCTAACAGCAAACAGAAGCAGGGTGACAAGCAAGGGTCGAGGAATGTCCATCCAACGATGCTCTGATGGTCTTGAGGACAGGCAAATCAATCTCATTCCAAAATTGGCTTGAGGTTCAAAAGCGGGCTTAAAACAGATGGGGACACAGCATGATCAAGTACGTCCTGTGCCGAAAACGTATTTGTGTAGAGAAGCAAAAAATCATAAGCTCTATTTCGAAGCTGGAAATTTGACCTTACATACATAGGCGTTAGTGGGACAAGGCCGAGTAGGAGGTCACATAGCTAATAGACACAGGTTGAGTTGCAAGAGCGCAGTTCCTGTATTGAAACATGCGTACTAAAGTTCAGCCTGCTCGAACTTGGACTAAGCAGCCGCCATGGATTGTCTGGACGATGTATTGTTATTTTACTGTCAATTGTCGGTTTGGAAACCGTATGAGGACTTTTACGATTCTCTCGCATGGCCTCGCTAGACTCGTGGATTCAAGGCCACCAGCCCACCAGCCAGACCATTAATTAAGGATGTCCAAGACGAATAAGTATGCAAAAGGTCGCACTGCACAGTACACGCATATGTGCACATGCACTCAATCGGGCTGCACATGGGTATTTCAATTAGCTCTGGCATGCCAGGTGGGATCGCAAGTTACAAGCTAGCCACTTAGCCCTCTAGCTACAAGTGCAAGATGTCAACGTACAGGATTTCAGTGTCAATATAGGGCAATACATTAAATCCCATAGGATAAGCATGCATATCATTGACATCGTCATGGCAAGATTCGTAGCACACTAGCTTTGAGTCTGCAACCATCATGCGTCAAAAGCACAGTGGCCAAGGCATACTTGATCTTCAGCAGACTGAATCTCAAGGTGCGATGATTTATAAAGCCATAGAAAGCTGAACCTTTGACATAGATTAGAAACGACTTGACAGCTCAATCTTTCCCTCTTCAATCTGACGGTCCGTTCTCATACCGGCACGCCTGCATCAGCGGCCCGAAGCCAGAGCGCCCTTCCCGATAGTGGACCTTGATGCAGCGCCATGTAGGCTGCATTCAGTCTGCACACAACCAGGAGGGTGCTGAAAAACGTGCTACACTACCATGAGGAAAATGCGTGCGCTCTTATTACGAGAATGTTAACTCAAGTCCATTGAAGAACGGGACACCGATGCATTATCTGCGGATGCTGTTTGCTAACAGAGCACACCCCATTTCCCAAGCAGCCAGTCACACCCAAAGAGAACACTTTTCCTTCTGCTTCGTAGAAAGGATTCATAGCAGCGCAACTATTGGGAATAGGACGTACCTCTCGATGTTGGGTGGCGCAATTGGGTCCTCGGGCTCCTCCTTTGGTGCTGTTTGAGGCCTTTCTGGCTCCTGCGAAAGCAGCAGGCCAACCGCTTAGCGAGGGACGGATCCTAGCATCTAACTCAAACGAGTATGTCCTACAAGGCCCAACAAAGCAATTTGCATTTGCCTTCCGAAGTGTTGAGTTCCAAATCATCTGGAGTGCAAGCGGCCAGAGTCGATGGGGCTGCGGCTGGACTACTAGATTGATCTATCTCGACAATGCTGTGGGGCAGCCCCCCCGAATCAAAGGACAAACTTCGTTCATCCCCACACGTGACCCATCTTTACCCGCATCTGCGCTTTTCAAAACCCGACCACTTGAATTCTCGAACCGTTCGCTTGACCACCTTGGAGCACACAGGCTCAATTGGAACCGCCAAGCATCGTGTACATTTTTTGCTGAACGGATCCCATCACCATCGCGTAGGGGCGCAAGTCATTACATCCGAGGAACGGACGCTCAGTCACGTTCAACGGCAAAATCATTCTCCGCACTTTCTTTTTTCAACTCAGCTTCTTTGCCAAGTCGCAATCATCACTTTGATTATGAATCGCCATGAATAAGCGCTAACCTGTCTTACATGCGGCTGCGGCGCCGCTTGCCAGTAGGGGTCCTCATACGCCGCCTGCTCGTATCCGTGATAGCCCTGGTCGTAGGCCGTGGCCGCTCGCTGCGGGGACAGAACAGTGACACTCGTTAGCTTCCGCGTCGACCGGATCGATTGAACGCTCATCTGCAGTCCTCAGGACCATTGAGATCGTTTCGATCGATCACGTGGTATGAGAAATGCAGACCTCGTACGAATTGAAACGAAGCGGTGGTGTACAGCGCTATTCGAGGACCGAAGATGCGAAGCTGGCAAGCCTGGCAGTTCTCCGTCGACGCGAAAGCTTACAAACCAGCCGGTAGCACAGAACGCAAAAGTCGCCTTTTAGTGTCCATTCGTAAAAAGGTATGCCCAAAGAGTGCAACGTGTCTAATGCAGGGCCGAATGGTCGATGTGGCGAGTGCTCTTGTTACTCTCCAGAACCGCTGAAACCAAGAAATCCTGTCGATAAAGCTACGGCAGAAGTTTCCAAAACTGAAATGACCATTCCAATCCACGGCTGCTGATCACTCCGTTCTCCCGTTTGCCAATGCTGCCACCTGAGGACTCAGTGCTCTGTTTCTTGTAACAATTAAGTCGCCTGTTCTCGTCGTACGTGCTGCCGGAATGGGTTGGCTACATGAATCCGTCAGCGGTATCGGCAGTTCGCTTCCAACGGGTCCTCCGAATCATCCAATTGCAACTCGAGAGGGATGTGAATTCGGAGAAGGTTTTGGAAAGGGTTTTTGACACTCACCCTCGGGCCTGAGCTCTTTCCCCACGTGACCCGAATGTTACTCCCCCCCAGTTTGTACCCATGTAGCTTATCCACAGCCTCCGCAGCGCTCGTCCTGTACATGCACAAACAGAGATGTGAGTTAGGTGAATGGAGCAGAAGCAATTTGAACTAGGGGACGCTCTGATTCGTGGGACAACTGCGCCGGACTACTCACGACTCATCCGAAACTCGCAGAGTTGGAAAATCCGTGTGATCGGCCTTCTTCAACATCGTGAATCGATTAGCAATGACGTCGAAATGCATAAGCATACAGACTTTGAGGTGTCGGATCCCAACAGTGCATAGCCTGCTTGCACGCAGCTAGAGCCAGACAGCATACTAGAGTCCAGACATGCAATTGAAACGGAGGCTCGAGACCAGAGTTGGCCCAAAGCGCCCAGATTTCTGCCTATCGTCCCAAACAGTCCTCCAGTATCCTATAGTGAACAGCATTATGCGCCCATCCCACCTTACAAATTGGAGCCAGATCGGAATCGGCCTAGCAAGATTCTTGACGGGAAAGCGGTTCCCACCTAGTGACAAACTGCACGAAGCCGCAGTTCTTGCCGAGGGGAATCTTGACATAGACCAGCTCGCCATACGGGGCGAACACGGCTCGGAGCTCGTCTTCGGTCACCGACGCGTCTACTCCGCCCACAAAGACCTGGAATAAGGGACGGGTTGAACGGGTTAGCAGCCACACAAGGTATACAAAAGATGTGATTGATTGAAACGACAAGTGTGCACCTGACTGAAACATCGCGTCTACAGAAAACAAGATGACAGGGCAGGACTGCAACCGCAAATATGCCTACGTACTGCATCTCAAAAAGGACTGGAAACAGGCTGCGTACAGCTTGAGGAATGCACTGTTCTTAGAAGTGCAAGGGATAGGTTAGCGGAGAGCAGACTGGTCAACAAGCGCAGAAGAGGTTATTGGACAAGAGGACTGACAAAACGAGTGCTGAGACAAGAGCTCGAGAGCAACTGTCCTGTGTGCCAGATAAGCTCGTATTGCGTGGAGTTGGCCGAAAAACGGGAAGCCACTGACGCAGCTTTCACGGTGTCACAAGATTTGAAGAACCCCAACATACAAATGATTGCCAGTACGACACAAGCAAGACAATCAGGGGTTAGGTTAAAAAGCACGTGCCCTTATCAAACGCTATTCGAGCAGCTGCAATCATCCGGAATCATGTGTTTCAACCTCCTTGAGATTCGTCCGTACGATCGTGATGGAGTTGCGAGCACCGGTCTGCAAGTGACCCGACGAGGTGGTCGAACCTCACCGTACTGTTGGTCGGATCCTCGGCCGCGGGGCCCGCCCACTCTCGAGGGATGTTGGGCGCTGCATAATCTACACGGCAAAGTTAGACTGGGCGGTACAGATATTCTCTGACTAGAAGCTTACGACAACAGAGCAACCAAAGCCAAATTAGAGCAGGCGGCAGAACTGTGTTTTGACTGAGGGCTTACGAACCACAGCGATCGGACACTTTGTCGCGTGCACAAAAGAAGCTTGACGGGGAAAGTCTTGGACAAGCGTCTCTTGTGTGGTCCTCGAGGCACTCTTGCCAGCTGGACCCCAAATAACAGTACTGGGTTCATCGACCAAAAGCGGAACTGATTCCCAGGGTTATCCCAAAGAGTCTTCGTCCCTGCAAAGCTTTTGCCACCATTGAATTATTCCAGTCCGTCCGCTTCTCACCTTGCGCGTCCCGCGCCTTCCTCGGCGCGGCCGGACTTATGCGCATTGGCCGGTTCAGGCATAGCTCCCCTGCACAGAATGTCAGCAGTCAGACAAGAAAGCCTACCAACAAATTTGCAATTGACTGGTGGCGCAGAGGAGGATCTCCCAAAGCCGAGATCTCTGACATTCCAGCCGATCAGTAACAGCAACAGAACGTTCAAAGGATTATTGCAAAAGTTTCGACTGTGGGCGTTTCGAAGATGGCCTACATTAGAAGGTCGACAGAGTTAGCGCTCTCGAGCACGCGAAAAGAGCGCAAACTCGCAAAGCCCTCTACGGTCGCACAAGAGCAGATAACAACGAGCACTTTCCAAGATCCCTGCAACCCACATGTCTCTTTCCGTCCTGGAGTATCGTGTGTAAGACGGCGTTAGCAATCTGAAGAGAAGACCGTTTTTGCATCATTCCTGAAGACAAGGGCATATTTGTCTGGAGTCTGAAGATGAGAGTATATTTGTCCAAAGCCTGGAAGGAGGTGTAGGCCTGATTTTGGAGAGACAAGGGTAGATTCGCCTAGGTTCTGAAAAAGAGGGTATTCTCCCGATTTCAGACGAGGATATAATATTCGCCTAGGTTTTTAGAGAGGATGATGTTATTCGCCTGCAATCTGAAGGTGAGGGAGCATGAATATCACCCGCCCACCGCTCACCTTGCATCTCGTGCATGGCCCGCTCCTTTTCTGCCTCGTCCGTGAAGCGGACGAAGCCGTACCCCTTCGAGCGGTTGGTCTGCGGGTCCACCACGATCTGTATACCAGCAGATCGTAAGCAGGGATCCATGTCCTTTCTCTATTACCGTACTGCTACGTATTTTCGGCAAAAAAATAAATAATTATGGGTCCTGCCGAATTCCGCTGGAAAATATTTGGAGCGTTAATGGTCGATAACGGAATTTTTAGCAGGTAACACTAGGTCTGCCGAAAAGATAGAAACTTTCATAATCAACTTTTTGGCGTCGAAGGCGCCGAAATCAAATAGCAGTACGGTATACAAGTGTCCACTTTCTTGCTTCCTTCGCGGGAGGTTTCTCGCCCAGAAGTTGATCCAAGGGAGAGGGCTCAACCAGCCATTTGTTACAAAGGCATATTGTAACGCTTGGCAAGAAAATTCGATGTGCCAGGAGAGGTGGACTTTCTGGGGTCTCCGCTGTTGCGAACCTGCCTGTGACCGGCAGGATATGCTCGAGGAGAGTCTACACTCGTTATTGAACGCGTCCAAACATCAATCCGTTCACACCTGCCCTTCTCCTTCCTTATTAATCCCACAGTTCCAACGGCCAAAGCAACGCAAAAGCTCATATATTCTGAGCTCCTCCAGTGTCGGAAACAAGATAAGGATGTAATGTGCCCCACCTTGGCGCTTTTCGCAGAGGTGTAGCGTGAGCGGAACGTGTCGAGCAGCGAGTAGTCCGTGACCTCGTGCGCCAGGTCACCCACGAACAGCGAGAACTCGGGGCCTGTCGGCTCCGGCTCCTGCCGGGACTCCCGATACCGCTTCACTGCGGAAACGGGAAATCAGAGTTGACTTACGATAAGGTGCTTCCTAGAGGCGACAAAAAGCTGCTGCATGACCAAGAAGACCCGATTCGAGTCACTTTGTCAAAATGATTGTATGCAGAGCATGCGGAGGGGAAGTTGCGATTCAAGAGACGACAGACGTCAAGAACCGCTGGCAAGGAACCGAGTCGGAAGATGTTGAGGATTAGAGTTGCTGAACGAAAGAAACGTCCTTGGAGGCTCGACATTCACGGGGTAATGTTAAGGTGAAGGTGAATGGAGTTGGTACTTGCAAACGGAAAGTCAAGAAGCGCTTGTTCACCCCATTCAAAAAGCGGGGCGACAATCTCGTCAGGCGTCTTGAGATTCCAACAAGAGGACAGCAACATCTACTAAACTATTTTGACCACCTTTATATGTTACCGGGCCGAACAAAGATCAAAGGTGGTAGCAATAAAGAGGGGTGTTTCTCCAAGCTTCAATTTTGGAAGCATCAGACCTGTCCCCAAGAGGTCAAATCTGCATGACACCGCAGAGATCGACGCCTACAGATCTTACGTTGGCAAATCTTCCTACCTCCGAGAAGGTGAGAGCTTACAAATGCAAAAACTGCCATCTTTACTGCCAAACCTGTAGCATCAGGTGACCTCCGTGAAAGGCCACATCAAAGGTCAAAGGACCTGTGAATCACAGCAAGCGCCTTTATCAGAAGAGGAGAGACTAGCTCACCTGGCTTCTCGTTCACCCCAAAGCTCGCCCAGTTCATTTTGTAGGCTACACACAGGGATAAGCGCGTGAGTCAGCTCCCATGAAGCAAGAAAGATGAAGTCTGATCGAATCCTTGTGAAGGACCAGGATTGTCAAACGATTGACAAAAGATCTCTACCGCTACATTACCACATTGACGCTACATTAGTACATTCTCAAACCGGCAGGCAACGTAATCATACCCGGCCCCTCCAGATAAAACTTTGCCAATGGGAGATGGTCAGACTGCAGGCTGATGAGGTACAGCTCCTGACCTCCATGCTCAATCGCGCCTTTGTGAAACTCACTTTGTTCTGCATTGAGCATCTGCGCCCCGCTCCAGTTGTGGAGCACATACTCCGCCATGGCATGTGTTTGGAACTCCACGAAAGCGTAACCTTCCGACTGCCCCGTTTGCTTGTTGCGGATCACCTTCACTATGACGGTCTGCAGCATCGGACGAAATAAAATTTTGAAACAACCAAGGACATGATAACACTCCTCTCGAGGTGTAAGCCAACAGACTATACTTTCAAAAGTCCTCCTATCGATTGACACAACCTGTTGGGAGGACTCAAGTGCTGGGCCGAGGAGGGGCCGGAAACAAGAATAGCAAGCGAGAGCGTCAAACAGAGACTAAAATTTTATCTGCACCAGAGCAAGAGCACTCAGCCCCAAGCAGCACAGCTTGATTTTAAGAACCAAAAGTAAGCGAGCAACGCAGCAAGGAAAGCGCCTCACTGGGATTGCGCCAGCAACATGTGCCACCATGGTTTTCCTTGCGGCCAGATTAGATAGGTCACCAGATAGCTTTTGCAGCGGCTTCGTGTTTCCGGCCATTCATGAGCATGACACTGACGAAGACAAAGTACCAAGTGCGAAGAACGTGATGATGCTGCAGCAATAGATCTAGGGCCGCCTGTGGAGCTCGAAACAGCGCCGTCCAACCAGCAAAACACAACACTCGGGAAAGACCAACTACAGACTTAGAAGAGGCCTCACCTCTCCAGATGCATTGAAGCAGCTGGCCAAGTATGCCTCGTCCATCCATAAGGCGAGGTCCCCGACCCACAGGGTTTTCGAGTCCTCCGGAATACCTGGAGGGGTTGACGGAGGGGCTGCGGTTGCAGCACCCCACCCTCCGTCTGCCATGATTATTCCTGTTGCCAAATGATTACTTACAGTCTTCCGCCAGCACTTTATCTCCAGAAGTCTCTCTTAAGCTTGGATTGATCGCCTTTTCTCTTGCCTCTGAGCAAGAAAGCACGAAGAATCAATGGCGCCCTTCCTGTTCGATCTCTTAAAAGTTGTATGTCAATGTCGTTGTACTAGGTAGCTTTTTGCTGGGCAGTGTTCGGCAGCAGCCAGTGCTAATGTTCAGCAAACTTCGAAGTCTGATGAAAGCATTTGGTGTGAACCGGCCCCCTGGCTGCTAACGGTTGACCTGTCGATCTGCCGTTCTCGCAGCTTTCGGGGCAAAGTTGAAACACCAAGGGTACTGTCACTTTGAAGTGGCACCCCCTTACGTATTATGTGGAGGGGGGGGGGCTTGGCTTGCTTCGGCCAACCGAAGGCGGGGAGGGGGGGGGCTTGAGGCCTTTACCTTGGTCAAAGCCCCAGCCGGATTTCAGCTGGAAAACATGCTTTTTCATGCTAATTTACCATCATTTATCCCACGGGTCAGAGTTTGTAGACCATAAATGTACCAAAGAAGCACTTTTCAACTTAAAAAAGGGGCGAAATTATGCATACGATAGTGCGTATATCTAAAAATACTGCTCGGGTGGTGGCAATATGGACCGGGGCCTTGACCTTTTTTGTGAAGAC